>VOMN01045803.1:0-54759 GCA_014899125.1 Orchestia grillus | reverse complement strand
GCCCCTTCCGCCACGTGGAGGCGACCCATCCGGAAGGACAAAAGCACAGCGTCATCACCTTAACGCATACCGTCATCATCACCAGAAACAAATAGTTAATGCAACATGGCACCAAGTCGAAAATCGTCAAGAACGGACACTGAAGGACATTTCATTAGCTGAGGTAACAGCTGAGATAACATAGCGATGCACTCCTAGGGACACCAGTTCCTATAGCATATGATGAACAAACAAACAAACCCTAACCCTAATACCTATCCAGTGCCTTCTGAAGCATCTCGATATAGTATTGAGCTCCCCTCGTGATAAGGATAAACAAACTTTGAACGATATAATTATTATTGAACTTAAGTCACATTGCAACGACATACCCATACACACAGGAATTGAACCTCAAACCTGGGGTGATCTACGTAGGATGGCTCGGTCTGGTTACTAAACCAGAACGCATTGTTTGTAAAAATATAGTCTGATATCTAAAGCCTCACGATCATATTCAATTGACATGGAATCATCCTAACATCTTGTGTAGACAAACTTGCCCCAATATTACCCCAGGTGTGGTGGCAAAAGAGAGTAACAATAGCGCTTTGACTTAAATTAAGTGGCAGAAGTGGGGGCAACTAGATACAGAAATCCTCTCTAAACTACAACGTATTCATTTATCTATAAACTATGCTATCTCCCACAGGAACTTTATGGTCTTCCACTACAGGGACGACACAATTATGTCTAATATTTATGACAAATAATTATACGGTAACTGATTATAAAGCAGAACATCTCACGAATAAGTAGTTCTGTTCGTTCATCAATGGAAAGTATGCTACATAGGAAATTACACTCAGCACTCAAGTTAGCACATTTAAATACAAAAGCTCTGCCATAGTTATATTAACATTAATATAAAAGTCTCTTACAAAAATAATCTATAGTTTATAACAAAACGAACAACACCAGCATATATTGAACAGTGAACAAGTAAAACATTAATGCCGAAGTACGGTTAACACGAGTTCACATACGCACTTGAAATGATACAATAGTTTTAACATAATTTAAACACAAACCCCAAATCACAGACGCCGAGGCTTTTCAAGTTTAAAAAATAGACAGAATGTTTGAAATACTACGGCGTTAAGTACAGATGTGCTGCTCACATGTAAAAACCTACTCCAACGTTCGAAAAATTATTCATTTCCACAGAGTGATGAGTCACACAGACTTACAAACGAGACGACTGCGAAAATCACCAGAACTCAACATAAATATAATCCTGGGCTTACTCTCAAATTTTTGTACGGCAAACAATTTGGAAAAGAACACAATTGCGAGTTCGATAAGTTAATCGTTATTTGTATCACGAGTATTATGACCTAGGTTGGCTACTGGCACACGTTGGCTTCGATGGAAGACTATCACGAAGATGAACTTGGCAGACACACCGGCAGCAACACGATGTGCAGCGACGATTCTAAGATTCCTCGTCGACCTCCACCTCCAGCAGGTCATTGAGGGCGTCTTGCACCGGCAGAGGTAAGATGCTGCACCGAGAAATGAAATGTTAACACGTTTGTTCAGTAAATCAGTCCCACAAAATCATCTTACAGCTGAGGCCATTGAATACTAGTCCATTTTCCATCTCTCACGCCTAGAAGAGACAATACGAGACAAATGCCTGGAAGTCCCAATCATAATTGCGTTCACCTGAACAACTTGAGGCAGTAGAAGTCCTTCTCAGGTATGCTGACCACGTACTGCTCCCGCTGGATGCCCTCTATGATGATGCGCGCCGCCTCCGCCGGCGAGGTGACAGGGTTGAGCAGGGGAAACCTGCACAGCACGACCAGCACAGTCATGGCATACCTCGTTTGACACACGAGCACAGCACGGCACGGCACGGCACGGCACGGCGCAGCTCCCCCACTGCAGTTCGCAATTCAGCATGCCCACAATCCAGAACATGCATTTCTTTCTCCCGTCACGCGTCTCAAAACAAAGGTTGTACAAAACGGTTTACGCAACCGAATTTCCATCCATCGCCAGTGTTAGAGTTTAATGAAAAGAAGAACCCACTGGAAAGGGAATATTTCTGCCAACAAACTTTTCGGAACACATAAATTTCATCATCAGCAAGAATTTCGTATGCAAGATTCTCAAAAAATTGATCGATTGTTTATACGGTTAAGAATGAAATTGACGAGATATGAGAGCAAGACTTTCCATAAGTCGTATGTAGTTTCGAGGCTTCCAGTCGAATAAATTGTGATGATCACTAAGGAAAAAATTTCTTTGGAGAAACATTTCTAAAATATATAGTTTGAATGGGACGGTGGAAGGAGGTGAAAGAGAAAGTATAATCTACTGGATTGACACAGTTCATATTAAGAAAACAGGAAGATCAGGTACAGGCAAAAATATCTAGACAAACAAATGCGTGATTATCAGGGCTTTCATTTTATAAAATATCGGGGCTTTAAAACAATCCCTCAATTCACCTAAAATTGTAGCACTCTGCAAACTCTCGTTATTATCTTTTTAGACCACCATTGCTTCATCGTTATTCCTCGTAGTCAAGTCAAAGATTTGAGAACTGTCAAAACAAATCGACATGCCGTTCGCTCACTTCAGTTCAATTTGCAATTATCTCTGATTCGCCACGATAAAAGAATCAGAGAACAACTTCACAGAACAGACCAGGGGTAGACGCACGGGGAAAATAATAGAGGATATCGGATGTTAAGAGTACTCAGATTTCATGCCTGCTCCCTAAAAAATCCCCTACCCAATCTCCAGGCTCACTGTCCAAACCTTTCGCCCTCGCCACAATGAATTTCATATCGTGCATTCGGACCCGCTTGTTCGCATATGCTGAAAATGCGATCACATGTGCAAGTCCAAATGAGCATTATTACTCTCCTTTGTTCAGTTTACAGAACAGAATCCTACGCCTCCTCTTCGTGAGCTTTACTGACCTAAAAACGGTACGAGAAAAGGTAAAATTCTCCCACCAGAAGCTAGAAGATTGGACCAACGGCAGAGTGCCGTATTACGCCTCGTACATTCCCCCGCCCTAGAGATGAGAGTTTCCAAGCGAGTTCCCTCACCTTATCCTGTAGCTTTTAGTCATTCCTGTGTCCACAACAAAGGGATGCACCGTCGTCAGCTTGATGCCAGGGAACCTGTTGTCGAAGCGGAGTTCCTCTCTCAGACCATCCATCAGCCCTAGAGCAAAATCACTGAGTAGAGCGAACACGGCTATTTGGCTCTTACATCAAGTAGGTTGGAATTAACTCTTCACTGCCCTATGTACCGACTTCGATGAACTCAATGTAATTACTTCTACATATGCATGTTGACACTTGAATCAAAGAGCACTCTCCCAACAGACGGTACTGTAAAACTCATTTTGTTTCACAAGAAATTGACAATAAATGAGTTTTCATAGCGAGCATGATTCAATAGAAAAGATTTGCAGCTTGAGAAATAACTTGGAATGAGGGAATTAGACCAACTTATCACAGCACACTGTGATGTTGTAGACGCACGTAGGCCTCTGCATCTAGCACACAGTATTGCTTATTAGGGACTACCATACACCACCACAATCCCCAACCACACATCACCCCAGCGTTATCACGTATCAGAACCACCCCACACTACCACAGCCTTATACCACTCATCAACAAAGCTGCCCCCCAGCATGACCCCGCAGCCCTCACCACGGATGGCGTGCTTGGTGGAGCAGTAGGGCACGAGGTTGCTGGTGCCCATGAGGCCGGCGATGGACGACATGGCCACGATGTGGCCCTCACCTCGCGACATGAACACGGGTAGCCACTCTCGTAATGTCTGCAATAGTAGAAATAGGAAAAGTAACAGCACTTCAACAAGGTATAAGTCCCAAAGGCCTAGCTAGAGCCGAGTTAACCTAACAGTATCTCCTTGGGGTTGCTGGTCTCCATAGCATAGGATAGACAAACCTATAATTAACCCTATTGCCTACGGTGTATCCAATGCCACCTGAGGGAAATAACACCATCAGGTTCATGCAGCCTCAATGTTGAGTCTAAAGCACGTGTTTGGCTTACAAGAATACAATGAAAAACTCAGCACAAAGTCGGTTAAAAAGATGAAGTACAAAGCATGCGATATGATATACAGTAGTCAGCCAGCTGGTATGTTGCGCCGTCAAAACTAAACATGTTCTGAAAGTGTTGGATGCTTCTAGCACGCTGTTCTAATTCTACTGTGTATAATGCAGTTGTGTTCATCTGATTACAGAAAAATTAAGCCTAGAAATGAAGACATGTCTACAACCTCCAAAGTTCAAACAAGCTAAGCTAAATTCTCTGCCTAAAACTTAGCAACAAGTCATTTAAAAATTTTAACACATCAGTGCGATTTAGAGTACAGGCTAACTGTTCCAACATGTATCGGGAGAAGATCAAAGAAGATGCAGATGCGGCATGGCTGTGAAATTCAGAGATACAGGCAATTTATTAACTCTATACTGACCAGTGGTACCACATGGTACTATTTCAAGAGGCTATTTCTAGGATTCAAGGAAAGTTACATGCAGTTTTTGTAAAAATAATTTGATCGCTGTAGGGTTAAAGCTGAGGTGTACAGCTGGATTTGAGGACTCACGTGGAAGTGTGCCAGGACATTCACGGCAAACAGCCGCTCCACGTCCTCGGGGGAATGCTTCAGGAGAGGCTTGCACTGCACGATGCCCGCGTTGTTGATCAGGATGTCCAAGTTGCCGACCTCTTCGCGCACCTGACGACACAAGTACACTCAGTTACAGAGAGGAGCAGCTCGGTTCTCAACCTAAGCTGCCACTGGGTTTCAACCAAATTATTCCAACCACACCAATGTGTGTGTGCACCAGATGTTGCGCATACTAATTAACACACTCGTTTCTTCTAAACTATACTCAGTGAATAATTTCCCTCAACTTTTGTACTCAAATTTCTGCGTGTGAGCTGGCCTATCAAAAAAACTAACAAATTCCTGAGCCGTTCACGAAAATAAAATGAAACCAAGTCTAATACAGGGTGAAAAATCTTGGGGTACCAGTCTCAATTTTGGTTTACGTTATGATTTATGACATGAAGTCGCCCTTTTGGATTGACTCTGTTTTCAAATTACCATAAAACTGAAATCTGTTCAGGGCCAGTTTAATTAGAAAATACCTCAACGCTATAAAGAAACGAATTCATATAGATCTTAATGCATGCTTCTGCAACATCAATAATGACTACACCTAGAGAAAATGACGACACCATTCACTGTAACTCTGAAGCATGACAGACTGATGGTGTCACCATAACTGCCCGAGCAGCGTTGACACTAACAAGAAGTGGGTATATGTATGATCCAACAGTAGTCGATTGCGCCTGTTTGTTGCCCAAACTCGAAAATCAAACTGTTAAAAAAATTTGTTTAATTATTAACGACACCAATTTATATGCTCGTACAATATTTATATAGCATAGATGATAGCACATTAATGAACACAAAATGTTTCCCTAAATACCAAATAACATCACAAAAATCGAATAAAAATGTACATGTACTCACAAATAGGTAATTATAAGCCTTTGCATTCGTACGTGCTAATAATACATAATCTGTGCAATTTTTCTTCTTAATGATGTACATTTAGAGTATAATAGGAATTGACCGAGAATCGGCAATTTTTACGGTGCGCCGATGCCGATTCCTACAAAAAATGACGATTAATCGGCACATCACTACAAGGAAGATTTGTTGATAATCTTAACCTCTATCAACAAATACTCCTTGATAAAACAATATCACTTCAAAAGCGCACTGGTTCCTTTCTGCACATACGGACAAGGTGATACATAAGAAAACACGACGGAATTTTATTATGAAATTTAGTCCCAGACCAAATCACACATACCAGAATCATGAACCAACCTACACTTGAAATTCATTCAAAGATTATATTTTTTGTCTCTCCAACTCTGTGCTTCTTGTTGCTGAGCACACCAACCTTTAGAGAGACCTCATGCACGCTGCTGCGGTCGCCCACATCACAGCGATAGCCCCAGGCCACTCCTGCCTCAGCCTTGATGGCCTCCACAGTGCTGTTGTTCCATGCCTGCAGTAAAGCATGCCGTAATTTTAGTAAATGAGCCCAAGACAAAGGCTCACATTTCCGTACCTAATAAATGAAAGGAAAGGTGGTTACTTGCTCATTGGAGACAAAATCGCCTGCAATCATCTCTTGGCAGTATTTTTCTGGAAATTTATGGGCTCATTTCTTGAAAATTTTACCGAGAACAAAGGATACATTAAGCTGAAATTACAGCCTGCTTGACATCAACAGTAGAATTACCTTGGACACCTTGGAATTAGTTCAGACCCCACACGTCAAGGCACAAATGGTGTACCCCCTTTTTAGGCATACTGTGCTTAATCTTCATTTCTCATGGGAGAACTCCATCATGGAAACCTCCAGACTAGGAGACACGCATGCCACTAGTTGCACTACAGAGATTATTTCACATTTGAGTAGCAAATGCTTTGAGAGTAACTTTCTAAAGAAAGTGGGATTTGTCTTGCCAGAATAGCAACAGCTCTATTGAAAAGTGCCCTACAGCAAATTATTACTAACATGGTAATACTGACAAATATTATATCAAAACAATCAGTACAGTTCAACAAATAATTTTGTGGAACTTTGAACAAACCATTGAGGCGCTTTGAAAATTGTGACTGAATCATTCACACAAGTGTGGAAGTGTCAGGCAATCCAATTCATTCTACCAGAAATGATCAATTATTTTGTATTTTAAGGTACACTGTGATCAAGAAACTAGTATAGTGCTGATGCCATCAGTAGAAAATGCACAAAATTTGTATAATGCATGACCTCTTTACTTAAAAAATAAGAGGAATAGAAATTCTTTAAAAATTATCTCACAATTGGTGTTTATTTTCATGTTAAGGAGTTTTTTGTTAGTAGATATGCATTATCCAATTCAAAGAGGAAGAAACTTTTATTTTTTTTGCAATTGCTTACATGAACACTGATAAAAAAGCTCAGAAAATTTTCAAATCCCTCTGAAGTCACAGGTGCTGCAGCGACTACAGTGACTTCAGTAACTAGAGTCATGAAGCTTGAAACTACTGGCAAAACACATATGCAACCAAAGATATACCTCTCTCTCAAATAACTACATGCAAAATGCATCTGCAACCAAAGATATTCATTCCTATAACATAAAACAACTAGCAAAACATATTATTTTTACTAGTTAGTTTCAGGCTTCCTAGCCAAATCAAGGTAATTTCAAGACAGTTAAAAGAAAATTCCTTTAGCATAAACTGGAAGGATTATAGAATTTATGCACAGGAGTGTTCCCACACAGGATTCCCAGCCCATAGAAACAGCAAATGAAGGAAGAAAAAGCAAGGATATAGAATATTCACCAAGGAAGACATAAAAACAAAAGAGCAAAGTGGGCATAAAAGACAGAAGTCCTTAAAGCCTATCTATAGCTAAGGTAACCTAACAGTGCCTCTCTGTGGTTGCCAGTCCCCATAGCAAATGATAGAAAATCCTAATTAGCCTAACCCCACTACCTATCCCATGCCTTCTGGTGGTCTAGCAAAACACATGTGCAGCCAGCAATGTGTCTCAATCACTAGCAACACCAAGCCTTTTGGTGACAAACCTCATTGATGTCGCAGCACACCACCTTTGCACCAAGTCTAGTGACGCACCTCATTGATGTCGCAGCACACCACCTTTGCACCAAGTCTGGACAGCTGCAGGGCAAGCTCTCTGCCTATGCCATGGCCTGCTCCTGTCACCTGCAGAACATAAAACCAGATAACTCTCCATCCTCAAATTATGCCTCATAGAATCTAAAAATTTTTTAAAACTTCCCAACATAAGACAGACAAGCTTCACCTATACATAATTAATGAGAGAAAAAAAAAAGTCACTCATTACATTCATTATTATTGCAACAGAAACATTTCTTCTTGAAATTATTCATTCAAATCCATCTAAGTAAAATTTCAGATCTCAGACAGAAATCATTACAATGAAATTGTTGATAGTTTCAATTTATGTTGTAATATTTCAAATAATTTCTAACTAATAGATACAATATTTATATTTAATCTTGACTTTCTTATTATTTACATATATGCTTTACAGAGTGTTCCAAAAAATGTACCATTTTTTTGGAAGCCTATATCTTTTGAAAGCCTATGAAAGCCTATATCTCCTATGAATATGCATGTATTTCAAATCTGTTTGTTGCATATTGTTGGAAATTTTGTTCTGTTTCTTTTACAAAATTTCATCACTTTTCACCGAAAAATGAACTCCTCGCAATAAGCTGAATGAAAGGGGTTGAAAAAATACTTGGCTACAAATCAATAAACTTTTATTCCAGCGTTTTCCTCAGACTCTTGAGTAAATAAAAACAAACATTAATACAAAAAATAACAAAAATAGAAGAAAAGGCCTTCAATAAACAATGATTGTGCATTTGGATAGCTTTTTAATACCCTTCAATGTGTCCGCCCTCGCGCTCTATGTACCTAATAGCTCGCTTTCTCATGGCGTAAACAACTCGTCTGATCTGCTGAGGTTGTTCTTTCAGTCTANGGTTGTGCGTTTAGATAGCTTTTTAATACCCTTCAACGTGTCCGCCCTCACGTCTATGCACCAAATAGCTCGCTTTCTCATGGCATGATCAACTCGTCTGATCTGCTGAGGTTGTTTGTTCTTTCAGTCTATCAAACTCGCTTTCGATGCGTTCTCGCGATATCTTCGGTGTAGCTGGTGGTCCTCTTTACAGTTTTCTATGTCGGAGAGATCCTTTTTGGAAAATTTTGTTCGAAATTACAACGAACAATTTCATAGTTATTTATTTCTTGATAGTTTCAGACGATGAAAACTCGTTGTTCTCTTGTCAATTGAATGTCCTATGTTGATATTGTTTTTTGTGGTATCGTGGATACGGATCCTAGCGTTCCATTGATTCTTGTGTTCTAATTGAAAGCGTGATAAACGAACAAGAGTTTGAATAAAAGTTTATCGATTTGTAGCAAAGTATGTTTTCAACCAGTTTCATTCAGCTTATTGCGAGGAGTTCATTTTTCGGTATAAGTGGTGAAATTTTGTAAAAGAAAGAGAACAAAATTTCCAACAATATGCAACAAACAGATTTGAAATAGATGTATATTCATAGGAGATATAGGCTTTCAAAAAAGGGGGTACATTTTTTTGGAAGACTCTGTATATATATATATATTCTTTTTCTTCTGCATCACATATCATGTACCACATCGAGTGAAAACTACTGAACTCGTGCACACTGTCTGTATGCTGATAGTCTTGTACGCTGTGCATCACTTCCACTACCCGTGCATGCGCGACGGGCAGACGCGCATGTATACAGCACTGGCGCTCTGCCAGTGCTGCAACTGGGACGGCAATCGTGAATGCAATTAGTGCGAGGCTTTACTTCTAATTATCAATTCATCAATTTCAATTTGGCTTATTTCGATGATCGACATAAAGGTTTTTTCCTTCCGCTGCTGGCGAGTTAAGCCACTTGGTTCAACCAGCATCAAAGAGTTGAAAAGGAAATTGAAGCTGGCGATTAGCTTTACGTATCAAAAGAAAAGAAGAAAGAGAAAAAAGGTCAATAATAAGAATGAATCAAATAAATATATTTTACGCGTTAATTTGCGACGAGCTCATCTCATGTTTTCATGAAGTTTTACTGATATTGAATATGTCTTTTTTTTTAAACCCAACGTATATCACTATTTTATGACACATAAAATTTCATTTATGACAGTTCAAATTTTGTCTGTGTCAAATTCAATCTCTTACTTGACGATTCAAATTTTATTAATGATTAATCACATTTTATTTGCGATGAATCAGCACTCTCTATGATTTCCTTTCAGATCGCAGAATGTTTTTGTTATAAATCAGGTTTCGTTAATGACGAATCAAATTTCCTTAGTGAAAAATCAGATTTCGTTGGCGACAAACCAGATTTTGTTTGTGACAGATCTACTACAAGCATCAGAACATATTAATGCTGATATTCTGAGTATCTAAGATACAAGTAAACTGTGACAAAGTCCCAAGCTGCAATTTTGACCATAATTTTGCTACATGGCAGGTCCTGCTTTATTATTTTAAACTGGTAACTGTGTATATTTGCGAATTATTAACTCTGACATAAATGGTATATGCTTAATTGCATTATTTAATAAAGAAAAACAGAGAAAAGACATGAGAAAATGACCTGATCAAAATGTAATCTGATAAAAATATCAAATGGAAAGTAAAAACACCTACCTATTAATATAAGAACATATTTGGGTTAGCAACAAAGTCAGTTCAATTTTCGTCGATCCCAAAATTCAATTAGAGCCAGAATTATTTTGTAGTCAACGCAACATAATGACATTCTTAAATAATAACTGTCGGAGTAAGAACAAAGGCAATCTGATGAACAGAAGAATTAGGATTCAGCTGTCGTTAGTGCTTCATTTTAATTTTCTATATTCGTTTAGTTTCTTGCACAGTGGTGTTGAAAGCATTAGAAAGTGAACATTTATTTTTAGGTCATCAAACCATTTCTTATGATTGCCAATTTCATGACACTTATGTTACTTACTCTTTCTTTACTAGTAAGTTCAAGCATAAATTTCATCTGTAAATTTGAAATAATCTAATATTTCGCTTACTTTTTTTCTGTATTATGCTCATTTCACTATTTGGATTATCTTGTAATTTACATGTGTCAGCAACGAACTACAAGTATAACATGCAAAGTTACTGATTTGCGAATGATTTGAGTGCAAATGTTTGAACAGCAATGACGTAGACTATATCCAGATGCTCGCTGATTAATGCATGATAAACATAAATTATGAGTCACAGGAGGCTGAAACATGCGGTTATAACTTATCGATCACTCATTCCTGAAGAGTTAAATCATCAAGAAGGGCAGCGGCTTACACCACTGAAAGTGTTTGTCCTTGACTTTGCAAGTCACAAGGCTGCTCGCACAACAACAGCCGTGGTAACTGCGGAATCTCCGCCTTAGTTGATACGTGAACGCAAGAGGGGGTGGCGTGTGCCTTGCAGTGGTTTTGTTTAACTTAGCAGGCGATTGAGTATTTCTAGTTCGTATTAAAAAAGAGCTGTCTATTTATCAGGATAACCTATCTTTGTACTTGAAGAATATTCGCCTCCAATGTAAGTACATTACTGTAGTCTAGTTTTTTTCATAAGTTTAACTCTGTAGTTTTTTTCATAAGTTTACTTCATGAAGAATGCATACACATTCCTGTTGGAGTATTTGCAGACGTACCTATTGCGTAATGATACTCTCGTTCCTCATCTTAAAAGAATGATGCTCTTTTGGTTTTACATCAATACCGTTGTCGTGGTATTCTAGCGAGAGCATGTACCTGGATGAAATTGCCGACAAAAGTGTCAGAATGAGTGGAGGGCGTAAAATTTGCTTGGCAACGCTAGGGAATTATCAATACTGTTAGGCAAGTTCAACTGTATCAAGTAATCGTGCGATCAAATGGTATTTGCCAATGAATGCGATTTCCTATTAAATTAACAAGGACATCAAGATCTCACTAGATCAGCAACTCAATTGTTTCAAAAACTTGTAGCTACACAATGTATGGATTAAAATACTTCTTATGTTGTTGGAAGGTGAGAAAACAACGAAAAACGAGAGTAATATGTAACTCTTAGGGTTAATAAGAGCGTGATTTGTGATCCTGAGTATCTTCTTAGTGCTGATGGGTCTACTTCGTTCTGATTTAGTTTCTCTTAAAAAATTTTTTTGATACCTGACGAACTGTATTTTTTATCATTACGTCTATTATAGTATATAAAGCAGGGCTTGCAAAAGCTTTGTCTTTGAAGATTCGTATCGAGCAAGAGACGGGATAAATTAACGTTTATATCTTAATACTTGAAATACATTCAGTAGTATTTCTAATGTACGTGTAGTGTTTCTCCGTACGTCTGTGGTGCTCCGCATCTTAATCAAGGTAGCTTCATATCACGATAAGCGAAGGCTGTAATGCGCCTGCAGTGGTCGATGGCGTCAGTTGCACCATTGTTTCCTGTCCAGCCAGCCAACCAGTGCGCGGGTTGAAGAGCCCCTTGTTCCGTTGGACAAAATCAGAAAACTTTGAACCAGTCGATCTTCACAGATTTTAGATTGAGTTGCATCCTTGTTACTTCATGTTAATTTCTGCCTATTTGATATAAACAAAAACTCATTTTAGGCGTCAGAGGTATGTACCTTGAATGTTTTATGGAAATTGGCGAGGTATGTGTGATCAGCCACGCCAAGTACCATACTAGCATGTCTTGTCGGGATTTTTGATTAATTATTATGACTGAGTAGATATCTAGCCTTATTGTATCATAAATCAACATGTATTAATTCTTAAAATTTGATTATCGACTTTGTGGTTGTACCGAGCTTTTTTTGCCTCTGGATTGTAATTCGTTTTTCAACTCTTCAATTTATCGTGCAGTGAGAGTGGCGAATGAATGCGGCAGATTAGCCAAAAGAGAAACATCAAGGCCATGACTATATTATCGCCACTGAATCAGAGTCGAGATAAGATTCGAAACTTAGGTAACTCAATCCAGTCAAACCTATTCGAAGCGGCTGCATTTGAAGCCATGTACGGATTACGGATGTGCATTTGAAGCCATGTACATTTATGCTTAGAATTATGCGCACCCTTTCATATTTTTCTGAAACTTAAATGTTTCATTCAATGACTGATTTTGAGACGTCGTAATTACAAAAGTTGTAAAAGTTTTTCTTTAGTAAACTCATATAGAAGATTCTAGAAAGGATTTGATTTTATGAAATATTGAACAGAAATCTGTTCAGAATTATTTGTATCGTTTTCGTTAATTTATTATATACTCTTTTTTTTTAAATACATTTTATACTGTGTTTATTTATTAATGTAGGTAGGAATTAGTATTGATTGTTCTAGAATGTTTTTGTTATCATCCTGCAAAAGAAGCTGCCTTCAAATGTTCCATTCAACATTTAGTCATAATAATAAACCAAACATGGTAAAGACGAAAGAGCTCGGCCTCGATTTAACATCACGAATTTTCGATCGATGCATGAATGGTAAGGCTATAAAACAACAAACAATTCAAACTGTGTTTTTTTCTATTTCTGTTTAACGTTTCATTAAATAAAATTTATTATGGAAGATTCTAATCGAGTTTACTTCAGGAATACCCCTCCAACATTTACAATTACGTTGCGATAATAATCGACTATTGAATGAAGTATTTAAATTCAATAAAAAATGTAAGGGGGTCTTGAATAATTTCGCGCTTAATTGTACATAAAATGTCAACCGCTGTTCGCGATTTCGAGTTTATACATACAGGGTGTTCGAAAACTAATGGTACGAACTTTGGCGCTCGACATTGGGACCCGTAAGAACGACTGTGTCAAGAAAAATTGAAAATCCAAACATCTAAAGTTTATGCCTTGCCAATAATTAAAGGTAGAAAGTCTGTAGGAGAATTCCTTAGATCCTGTCTAGACCGTAATTTTTCCAACGAATGGATAGGACGCTTTGGGACACTACCATAGTCAGCAAGGCCTCTAGATTTGACTTTTGGACTTGTACCTCTGGAGCCGCGTGAAGAGTTTAATTCAAGAAACTTAAGTAGAGACAGAAATGGATCTTCTTGGAGCGATTGCTGATGTTGCAGGACTTAAGGTTGAAAGAGTTTAATTTTTTTGGTAGCACATTAAAAAACTTAATTACGGAGATGGAAGTTTACACAGGAACTTGAACCTGTAACTAGAAAAAGAAACATTTGTAAACATTTTGTAAAACATTTGTAAACATTTATTTATCACAAGTAATTTACATCAGGTACAGGTTTACAATCAAATGAAGAATGACGAAGAAACGGGACCAGGACATATGCCACATGTGGGCCCGAATAAGCTACAAGGCAACCTTTAGCATTTCTAGGGCAATCTATATAGAAATGAAGGCATTCAATTTACAGTACATCAATGATTAATAACAAAAAAGACTCAAGGCTACTCTTAGGTGTGTAAGTTACATTGTCACGTAATACTACGAAGTACCATTCCGTATAAAGGTAGATTTATTTTTATCAGCGGAGAGTAAATATTGAAGTATGAAAGGTTATATTTAATTGATCGGATTTACAGTGATACACAATTACTCCAAACTTGAAAGACCAGTTCTAGCACAAACAAAACTAAGTTACGTACACAAAACTGGTGTGGGCTGTTAAGACTAAGCGTAAACTAAGACTTTCGTAGCTGACTCGCCTCAATGTTTTAGGATATACGGCAAGTTAAATATTAGTTGGAGGTAATTCGAATGGAATTACCTCCATTTGAACTTTCAAATGCCTGTTACTCTGAAGAGAAGGTACAAATTTTATGAAATGCTGAAATCTTGTTCCTACGAATTTAAAGAAAAATTACGGATGTGCATAAGATTTGCAAGTTAACTTTGGTACCCTTCTAACAGCTGACTAAGGGCTTTCTACACTTCTATTCATAAGCTGAAGAAACTATCTCTAGCAAAGGAACAACAAAGTAACGCAACATTTAATTTATTACAAGAATTACAAGAACTTTGAGATTCCAAATCTCGAAAACGAATGTTCGGATTTTAAGTTATTCCTGAAAAAGTAATTCCTTTGGGTTTTTGTATCTACTGTTAAAATTTGTATCATTAGTTTTCGAACAATTAGTATGTCGTAGTATAGACTCGGCACGACTAAATTTGAACACGCAGCTATATCGATCGACTCTGCTTTTGAATCATATATGTACGTACTGGTACATAGGTTTAGCGCTTGAAATACGTTGATGCTATCAAACGTAGTTACCAATTAATAAATTTAGACGTAACTCGAAATCTTAATTATTGAACTAAACGAGAGTATTTAGCGTTTTTTGGTCTTGCTCTCCTGTAGTTCAGTCAAGCTTGAATTTTCATCTGGTGAATTTTAAATGTCTTGTATTCCTATGCAGAATATTTCCCTAAGTATTACTCTCAAGTTTAGCAATTTTAAGCACTTGTGTCTTTTAGAAATAATGGTCTCCAAACTCGGCAAGGTTTCCGCTTAAACTCTCTACGAAGGGTGACGCTTGCTTAAGAAGTTGTTTTTCCGTTATCGCTATCGGTACAATTCTTCTAATTTATATGAGCAGTTTTAAAAGTTGAAAAAACGGGTAACGTGATCATAAATTAACCGTAAGTTAGAGTAGGATCTTGGATGTGGCTTTTTCACTTGCATGATTCTATATTACGTCACTTTAGTGCACGAATGTCTTTTAGGAGCAAGAGGTACGTGCCACTTACTGAGTGCTCTAATGAGCCTGTCAGGTGTGAGTGCGCAGCTATACCTGACGAGGTTGTGTGTGGGTGGTAGGATAAGTCATAGTTCCTTCGGCCCGACAGCATTTACGCTTCAGGGTGAACATCAGACTAGAATTTTTCTCACACTGTGTGGTCACAGCTGTGAAGATTTTTAAACCATAAAAATTAAACTTGCGAGTGGCACTAGTTTTTAAAAATACTTGTAAATTAAAATGTATGGAATGTTCCATAGTTGTAGTTAGTGATAACACTTTCTCGATTCAATATAAGAACTAACAAATGGAATGCTGAGTTGGACTTCAGAATTTCAAAGGTCGTGGACTTTACTCTGAAAGTTTCTTAGAGCATATGACTACACTATGACTACAATTCTCGATGCAGGAAAAATTTCATATTGACAAATATCTTGGTTGTGAATTTAGAAATGAAGCATTTGGTTTTCACAAATTTATTTATCCTGTTCGTTTTCTTTCTTTTCGCAACTAGGATATTAGACTAATGAAAACAAATTTCATGAAAACTTGTAAATTTTTATTCATATATTTTACGGCTAAAGATAGGCTTGGTTAGATGATCCCATGTACCATGCACGGCACACATGCCGTTTTTGGTACAAAGCTATTGTTAAACTTTGTGAATTCCAGGAGCCTTAGTCTTTATTTTCAGAGGTCCTTGTGCCGTGAATACCTGCATAGTTATCGCTAGTTATGGCTGTTAGGTTACACGGCAAGTGACAGTGCAAAAGCTCTCATGTGACCTAGTTGTGTTTAAGGGCCGTAGCAGTTCAAGTTTCCCCAGATACTCTTTTGAAACTTCCATCGCGTATTGCTCTAGCTAGTACGTTAGTGCTTGCAAGTATTCAGGTCTCTGTCAAATCGTGATATATTGTTGCATCTTTCCCTTAGAGCAGCAACATTGTCGAAGCCCAATGCGTTATGCCAAGGGTCTCCCGCTATCATAGCATTATGGACAGAGCTTGCGGCTGAGTGCCTTGTTAATTATTGTTATTTTGTGTCTCAGATGTGGACAGAATTGCTGGCGGTGGTGGTGGTGCTGCTGACGGTACTCTTCCTCTACTGCAGGAAGAAGCTCCAGTATTGGAAAGAATTGGGGGTGCACACCGCGTCTGGCCTCCCTATTGTAGGAAACTTGCTGTATAATTTAAACGTGCTTAAAATGAGGCATTTGTGGATGGATGAGGTGAGTTTACTAGCTAGCTTGGATGATGCAACACATTGGTTCTTCATATTTTAGCCTTTTGTTTTAGCTATGCATGTATCAGCTGTCTTGTCTAAATTGAATCGGTACTCAACAGATTCAGCCTGTTGAGAAAGGAAAAAAATGCAGACAAAGAATCAAACTTGATTTTTTATTGCTGCTGCTCTTAGGTTCAGACTGGAAAAACCAAATGTGAGAGAAACGGCAATATTAATAAAAAGATTGTAATTGGTTTAGTTTTAATTTCAGTTGAATCAAGTAATCATCTGTAGTTTCCGAACAATTTCCGACAAGTCAATGAATATGTCCTACCGAATTCTACAATTTTAAGGATGTCTGTTTATAGACGAGCTGGTAACTTAGCTGGAGGTTGACTTTCGCCTAAAGTGACGGGAGGTTGTCGATCCTGCAGTGCTCCCAACACTGTCTGCTTGCATCCCTAGAGATTGGAAAACGTGTTTCAGGTGTGATTTTGAAATTTCCAGGAATGAGGGAAATATTACAAAAAATGCATCTCTGATCACACTTTTTCTATGGGATACTAGTTTAATGAAAGTATTCACCATATAAAGACAACTGTTATTACTAGAGGACATAAGTAATCCAGTTTTTAAATTAATTCTTTGTGTTTCGTTCAAAACTGTGCTGAATATGCGCACAAGTACATTCAATATGAACGACTGTTACCGTGATATTTCTTGGCAAACCTCTTGACAAGCTAGGTGTTATGTTTCGGTGTTCTAAGTTGCTTCGTTAATTGAGACGTTTTCTTTTTAGTGAGGAACATAATTGGTGACGATTGTATCAGTCGACGTACATGGGAACATACTGGCGTTTTCCATGACTCGATCCTTTGCGATTACATTTTTTGCAAAAGCAAATTTCATCACATGATATTGATGTATGAACTGGTAACATTGAAACTGTTCGATCGAATCTGCATGGCTGTGTTCAGTTGCAACTTCTGTAGCTGATGTTTTGGATTCTGAACACGGTATTCGTTTAATGCTAATCCCAAGTCAAGTGAGCCAAAGCGAGGTAAATGCTTCAACCCTACAAGCAGAGCTGTGCGCGCTGGTGTAAAAACGGAAAAATGTTAACGGCGCTCCTGCTAATGCTATAGAATTGAAATTCAATCGCCGCCAGGGCTATCCGACCCTCCAATTCAATAATGGCCTCAAGTAATTAAAGAAATGAATTTATTCGTATTCCGGATACGAACAGCATTACTATAGCAAACATATGATTGTGGTACATTCATCATTAAATGTTCGAGAGATTAATCCAAATAAGCAGCTCACAAAGGAACAGAGTTTTTATCGTCGCTATTCATGCCAAAACCAGAAGCCATCAATCGGTAAAGGACAAATTTGGAAAATAAATACCCAGAAAGAGCACAATATTGTGCAGCGGATATTTCGGAATTTTGTCACAGGGTGCATAATTGTGCTCTTAGAGATCGATGCTCGTTTCTGCCGATGCTCGTTTCTGCCGATGCTCGTTTCGGCCGATGCTCGTTTCGGCCGATGCTCCCTTTGACTCCATGATCACGTGGTCGAATTGTGTGCAGGGCTGCCATCGTCTCCATACATGCTGAAGTTGACTGTCATTGAGAATGCTGATTTTATATTTCAGTGTCTGTCAGACTGACCCGCGTCAACTTCTTGATAATGCTATTCTTATGTTGATATTCACAATATTGGAATAAAAATAGACGGCAATTGTCGTAAGTTACGGCATGTAGCCATAACAGCGCTCTACTTGTCGTCTTATGTAGCATATTACTGAACTTACGATAATATTCCTACGTTGTAGGCGCGTCGAGCAAGAAAATCCCGATTTCATTTTTGAGAATTAGGAATGTTATAATACTTCACATGATCGAACATACGGAATGGAATGTTCAGTTAGAGCTTTAAATCTAATATTATACGTAATCTAATGTCTAATAATTAGATCTATTGATAATAATCTAATATGTTGTAATAACAAGTTAATATTAATAATATTCAATACTAATATTTCATGCCTTACACTGGTTTGAACAACCATCGCGTGTAACTTCAAAATGTTTTCACAATGTTACTGTCAATATATGACGGTCACAGGGTTGCTGTCAGAGTAGGGCAGGGTCACAGGGTTGCTGTCAGAGTAAGGCAGGGTCAAAAGGTTGCTGTCAGAGTAGGGCAGGGTCACAAGGCTGCTGTCAGAGTAGGGCAGGGTCACAAGGTGCTTAGATTTTTTAGTGAAAATCACATGAAGTGAATGAGGTAAAATGAAATTGGAATTCTATTTCTTTTGTAATGCAATGATTTTTTTTTCAGGAATATCGCAAGATCCGTGATGATGAAAGAATGATGGGCCTCTACGAGTTCCTCAGTCCTTCACTCTCAGTCCATGACCCAAAACTAGCGATGTCAGTTTTCGTTAAAGATTTTGACCATTTTGTTGATAGGCGCCACGTGGATTTGAAGGGAACTGACAGTGAGGTACTCAATGATATGCTTACGAACGCCACTGGCAACCACTGGAAAAGTCTTAGAGCTTTATTGACCCCAACTTTCACATCCGGAAAGATGAAAGACATGTTTCGTCTCATCCAGGAGATATCAAGTTCTTTTATTAAGCGATGTAGAGAAGTAAGAGATGAAAATTCAATTGTAAGCATGAAAGATTATTTTTCAAGCTATACCACGGATGTTATTGCGTGTTGCGCCTTCGGTTTGGAGACGAGTACTTTAGAGGGTAAGAACAAAGAATTCGTCGAGAACGCAAGCAATGTTTTCAAAACCTCCTTCACCCAGATGATTAAAGCTATAATTTTTCTAACGTCTCCAAAGCTGGCTAAATTACTGAGGTTACAATTCCTCTCTCGTTCTCTGCAATACCTTGAAAAAGTAGCTAGGGAAGCTATTCGAGCGAGGGAACAAGGCGTTTGCAGAGGAGACTTCTTAGATCTTCTGCTCGAAGCCAGAGAGACCTCTGACGGCAACGAGAAGGAAGAAGATCAACGGTCGACCAAAAGTAAGAGTACAGGCAAAGCTTCTAAATGGGAGGATCTTAATTGGAACGTCGTCCAATTGAAACATTAATTTAGGTACCACGGATTCTTATTGTTACATCTCTTAAATTGAAATTTAGAAATAAATTTATAAATTAGTAAATAAGATTAATAGCGCCGAATGATCAATTTGTTTGCTTTTGATCAAAACAAACTGTTTCGTAGAACTCCCCAACTCGTTCCACTTAGGAGAGTAATCTGTGATTAGTGATTTTAGTCACTACCTTGGTACCTAACTCATTTCCTGAGCTCCTTGCGGAACTTTAGGCCGCCTCAGCGATAGACTTCCAGCGCATACGACCCATGACAAACTCGTCTACTGCATCGTATGTCGGCTCGTATTTCTTTCGTTCAAACTCACAGGATCGTTTCTAGGTGACCTTCGATGACTGAATAGGAATATTCATGATTTCACTTACAGGAAAATACAGACAACTAATCAAGTTGGTAGCACGCAGTTGAACAAAAGCTCCACACTATTTTAGAGACTAGCCTTGTCCCTAAGGATTGCTCTTTGGCCCTACAACTCATCTGCTCATTATGGCAGTTGATCGGATTCTTTTATAGATTTGGTTTAGTTATTTGTGACTCCTTTTACACAGTTTAGGACCGATGATAATACAATATAATTATAATATAAATCTTGCATCTCGGGTCTACAGTCCTAAGATCAAGACGCAAGGGAAGGTAAACCTTTGAAATTCTTACCGTCGCATTTTTAAAATGTGTAGGGGCCTTATTGGCTTATTTAACACTGAACTCATTGCAACTGAAACTTTGTTCTATCAAATTACTAACGCGCGTAAAAAATGTGAACCTTAAGTGAAAATCTTTGTTGCGAATGAGAATTCTTACGTGTTATCCGTAGACTCAATGTTATTCGCTGGTTAATTATTGAATTTTTGCATGTATTTCTGAATTGAACTAAAATCAACTTTCAGTTCGGGAACAATCTTGCTTCCGTTGTACAATATCTGAAGCCCAAATGCCACAAAGCTTAGTCCGATTTCATTTCTGTCGTATGTCCAGAAGAAAGATATTCTATGTATGAAAGATAGTCTCAACAGACCTCGGTTTAACTTTTATAGAAACCTCGTGAGCCACAAAACTAAGGTACTCTTAATTATTTTATGTTCATTTTTTCTAAACTATTTGCAGGATCACGTTGCATGTTTATAGACTGAACACCAGTAGCCAAGAGACACTATTCTATAATTATTTACTTAAAATTTCAGAGATAACTTTGAACCATTCGACTATCGTGGCCCAGTGCATCCTGTTCCTGCTTGCCGGCTTTGATACAACCGCTACGACACTGAGCTTCGTAGCAGCTCTGCTGGCCCGGAACCCCGCCAGTCAAGAGGCACTCAGAGAGGAGCTCAAGAACAAGATCAAAGACAATGAAGGTGGCAAGATTTCCTACCAGGATATCATGGAGTGCAAGTATCTGGATGCTGTGCTAAGTGGTAAGTATGGTAGCAGGCATGTATCACGAGTTCAACTTTGATGACCCGAATAAAAGGGACTGTTAATTCTCAAAACACTTGTTTAACTAAAGGAAAGCAATAATTAACTTATTGTAAACGCTATTCGAATCTCTGTATAGTCGAACTGGTTATTCATTACATACTGGTACTGGTGAATAGCACAGTCTCTAACAAGACTATTAGCTTTCATCGATGCTGTCTACTGTACTACTAAATATTCCTCGAGTATGCTATGAATTTTCAGAACAACAGTGGATTTCGAATTATGTTGGGGATCTATCATTTAATGTAAAATTATTCCTTCAAACGAAAGTACAGCGCACAAAAGCAGTTATGCGTCAATATCCAGGCGGCGCCGATGCGTCACCATGCCGTGAAACAAATTAGTGTGGGAGAAATTATCTTTAGCACGGTCGCGTTGCTACCTGTGCCAAAACATTTCTTTTATTCCACAACTTTCCAACTTTTAAATTAGAATAACCTATTAAAAATAACTAAAATGACTTCAATAGGTGAATTTCATACAATGAGTTGTTCGAGACGTAGCGTGCACTTCTCTATTAATTTAGCAACTGCCCCCAAATAAATGTGATCATAAACAGTCGGGATATCAGTGGGGGGATCGAGCAAAGCCAAGAGAGTGCACTTCGCTTGAATTAATCAATCCTCCGCGGGCGTTGGTCATGGTAGTGTCCGGTGTCGTGGAAATAGTTCAGCCTGTAAGAGTAAAAAAATTTGAATTTACCTACAAAACTTTTCAAGTCTAGCTAACAAATGTGATAATGTAATTCTTTACAATGTTTTTCTCTTATCTTTCCCTTTAATTAACCACGGATTTTATTTTCAGAGACTCTGAGGATGTACCCTCCCGCTCACGTTATAGAGAGAGAATGCACCAAGGATTACACGTGAGTAGAAAAATTAATTTACATACCGCATTTCCTTCTTGTCTGTATACTCCATTATATATATTTCAAAAGTTCTTAATCACCTAGAAAGTGATGTTGACCTCCTGACGGTATTTAAGTACTTTTGGTTAGCAAAAGATCATTTTCAAGAATTTCATTTGTGCAAACTGAAAAAATATTTTCAATATTTAATAAGTTACTAGAAGCGAGTCTCTCGATTTGACGATTTTTTCAATGTAAAGCAACGTAGCGATCTGAGGCTAAGATGCTTGAAATATTTTTAGACCATACACTGCATAGCCCAATAATATGTCGATAGAAGATCTCTCTTCGTAAATTTTAGTGTGAAAGTTACAGTTGACTTGAAAGTTACTCTAGTCAACTTTTTCAAAAGCACATTTGATTCATATTTATTATAATTTCTAAAAGTAAGTCTAGCACAGAACGTTAAAAAGGAAAAAGTGGAACTATATTATGTTTTTCATCCCAACGCGTAGCTTTGAATGACATTTAGGTTTAGTGGGCATAAATGGTGATAGTAATGGCGTTGTTAGGCTGTGCCCAAATTTTTCCTATTTTATATACAAACAGTTTATTCCCAATGAATACCCAAATCTCACGGTAAGATATTATACTTGTCTTTTTGGTGGTGTAACCAAATATCAAATTATACATTAATACCTCGAAAGTTGAAACTTTCTTCAAACTTGCCACCTACATGAAAATAATTTCTAGTACATTAAAATGAAAAATATGATTAGCTTTGTACTGATGATATTAAGTACCGACGACAACCTTTTGCAGCATTCCAGACTCCTCTGTCACGGTGAAGAAGGGAATGTACGTTTCGGTTCCTGTGTATTCACTGCATCATGATGAAAGATTCTTCCCTGAACCTGAAGTCTTCGAACCATCACGATTTCTTCCAGAAAATAAGGGAAAAATTACGTCTGGCACCTACCTTCCATTTGGTGTTGGCCCTCGCATGTGTATTGGTGAGCTCATACCTAACTCCTCCTAGTTCACTTTAGAAAACAAATTTTAAAGAAAGTACAGATTGACAGTTATGGCCTTGAGAGATGTTGTAAAAATTTCAGTGCACTAGAATAAAGTAACTCGGGATAGGAGCACCAGCGCATGATGGAAGTTAAATTTTCGTACATAGGAAACTAATCTTTAATTGATCTTCAAATTTTTGTATTGAAGAAGAGGAAATTTTTTTTGAGGCGAGGTTCATTTTTCATCGAGTAAAACGTAAGCGTATCTTAACAATTCTCGTTGAACATTACATCATGTTAATGTAAAGCATCTAGCTTATCATATCAGAAAAAGAATAACATGACATAAATGATTTCAATCTCAATAGGAGCACGTGACTAGGATTTTGTTGTAAACTAATCAGTTGTTAGGTGTGCGTGAGTTGTTCATGTTAATTAATCTTTATTGTATGTCTAGGGTCCTTTCAAAAGTTTAATAACGGATTGGTTGATGTCAGCACAGAGTGTAGAACTGAACGCGAATCTCCGTTAATGAAATTAGAGTTGGTCTTGCTATTCCGAGCTGTTTTCACTGCAAGAATGTAACACTTAAGGTGACAACGCATCGCTACGAGGGAGTACAATTAATTAATAAAGGATAAAGTGTGCGCTCGGGACCCAAGTTAGCCATCTCGAACTTTGACTCATTGCTGATGTGACCCAGTCTTGTTTCTAGTTTTCAATTTTGAGACATCTAGAATAAAAAGTAGATTCGACCTGGCATGAACCTATGAGAGTTGTCTTGCTGCTACCTTTTCCAGAGCATCCACGCTACAGTGTTTAAGCGTAGGTCCGAGGACTCGTGTTAGCTAGATGCGAATGATCCGTCCAAATCGTGTCAGCCACTTGAATGATCTACACGGAAAGGTTCGAAGTGGTTTTCGAGTATTAATCCTCTCGATGCGGTAACCAAGTATTAACTAGTAATTAAAATATTAAATATTAAATTTTCAGGACAAATTTCAATAAAATCAGTCACTTATAGTATAAAAATAAATCTTGAGTTACCAGGGTGTCGAGTCGCGAATTTCTGATTATTTTGATGAATGGTTCAGCAGATGCCACCCAACCAGAACTTTCCAAACAAGCGCCTTCTTAATTATGGTTTGCAAAAATTAACCTGGCTACAGATGACACAGAGACCGTAAAAGTTAACAGAAGAGCGTTTAGGGGACATAAAATATTTTACGGTCTCCATTTTTATTACAGCGGAGAGGTTCGCACGTATGGAGTCTAAGCTGGTCCTGGCCGACCTAGTCCTCAACTTCGAGCTGTCTGTGCCTGCAGGATGTGAAGAAATCAAACTCGCCAAAATGCCTGGGATCTTGAGGCCTGAGCCGGAGTCGGTGAAAGTCATTCTTAAAGATGTGGCCGTTCAGTAGGGGACGATTTCCATGGTCTTAACCGGTGTCAGGTTAGTGAGAGTGATCACACCTCAGCATGGAGTGTGACCAGTCAATTCAAGGTGATTTTAGACTTTTTGTTACTGCAATTAATAGGCTGCTGTAGGTTTACAAGTTCGTCTGGATGTTTCTTCGAATGCAAACACCGTTCAGCCACTAAAATGTTAGAAATCATGACAACGACTATTATTGATAAACTTTAGGGATATTCCGTGTCCTGAAACTTTTTGTCCGAAACGTTATTAGATTCGAGTCTGTCACTAGATTTTGAATGACGTGTGGTATAACTTAATCAGTTGCTCTCGAACAGAAAGTGGACCGCGTGCACTTTTATATTTAATCCCTAGATGCTCTCGTAGTCTTCGTTTCGTGACCTAGTAATTAGACAGATGTGTTTGGTGATAGGCTTTATATCTGCACTGATACTGGACGCACCGAATCTTATGTCACGGAGCGAAGAAGCGTTCCAGAGTACTGGTCCTGTGAGTACCAAGTCAATTTCAGGAAATGTGAGTGAAATTTTCTTGTGTGGTGTGCTTTTTTTCACGTAAAGGCTACTTTTCTTACATAAAGGTCGGTAATATGTTTGGATTTATTTTCATAATATTCGTATAACCATTCTAAATATCCCTCAGGAGGCATAAGGTAAGTGTATCCTATAATACAGGGACTGGCGACCCCCAGGGTGGCACTGTCAGGTTACCAAAGGTACAGGTTTATCCTTCGGGTCCTCTACCTTTCGTGCCCACTTCGCTTCCTTCTAGTTTCTTACCTTCTTCGCCATCTCTTCTTTGTATTTTCTTTCTTCTGTTTCAACTTGCTGTTTCTATACATAGAGAATCCAGTGTGGGATCACACCTGTGCATAGATTCTACAGTTTCTAGTCCGTACTACATGGTTCCTTCATCGCTTTTTAGGGTCACATGTCATTTGGATACGAAGCTTTAAACTGAGAAAAACAATCAATATAAACACATTATTTAGGGTAGGTGCTTGGATAGGCTAGTAATTGAAGGATTATTTTTCGTGCTGCACTCGTATAAACACATAAGGGGGTTTGATAATCCTTGATGATTTGACGAAAAGTTAAAAATACCTGTCTCACGTGGGAATGATTATTTGAGTGATTTTGTCCGTTTTTATTTTATTTCGTGACGTATTTAATTGTTAGAAACTATTATCTCGTTTTACAGAAAATAGTGATAGTGAAAACTGAGGATTCAGATATCCCTTTTCTGCCTAGAACAAGCTGTTGCAATCCCAGTTAGGTTTTGAATACAGCAATAGCTCTCTCTTAGCTATCAGGTTTGAAAGCATATTTTTTCTCCCTCGCTATTTGGAAAACGAAGCATAGATTAAATAGAATAACATGTCTTATTATTAGCTCAAACGAGATGATAGTAAATAAAACAGAAACACGACTTAATAGTTTGTTTTATTAAGATGTTTCTCCATAGCCCTTAAAGACTACGACAGTTCCTTCCTTAGAAACTATCACAATTGGATAATATTTAACTGGCGAATGTCTCACGAAAAAAGGCTCCCACTTTACAGTATACATGAAACCTGTAAGACCATTAAATGTACATCATACTGTGATAACTCTAAACATGTCTTTGACGTATAATACAATTCTTCACACTTCTCTACACACCACAAACGATCACGGTCTCGACGATAGTGATACCGTTCACAACTTTACACAAGCAGCAGTGAAAGTCCAATACAGTAATGCAGAAAGTAAGACTAGAAAAACATAAGCAGAGGGTACAAGAAGAAGCATATAGTATCGAGATGAAAGAAAGCACCGAAAGAAACGTTTTACTTAAATGCAAAAAAGTGCTGGAAAGCTGAAACTGGATTAGAAAAAATGCGTGCAACGACACAGGAGTTCGTACAATGGATCTACCCACCATGAAATTTGTGACTGAAAATCAATTGACGGACGCGTATCTTCAAATTTAGCTCTCAAAATTAATCGACATAAAATTAGAAAATAATTTACTACGTACAATAGAATTGTCAACCTTCATACAATTCACTTAAAATTCTTCGCCGAGTAATACAAACTTACGTCAAATTACTAAAAGCAGCAAATTACCATAATAACTAATTATGCCTAATTAATAAATATTGAAGCTAGAAGCTAAACGATAAAGATATGCCCATGGCCCCATGCTGGCAATCCTCAAACGAAACTGCAAGTCATCACCAGACTACAGGTACGTACATCTAGCAGTGACAACGAGAACTGCAAATTAAAATCTCACTTGTCTTAATTATTGATGGAACAAAATTGTTTGAGTAGCTTCTTTGCATTATCTTTCCTGAATTTTCAGAGCTAATTGGATGGATAATAGACATTATTCTTAGGCCACCTTTGAATAATTTAATCACCAAAAGCAAACTGAAATATTTTATAATTACCATAAAAAGGAATTTTGGAAAAACATTCTTTTATCGCCCTCTTAACTTCGCACGGTTGGTTAAAACAGTAAATTTACAGAAGAACAATTCATTCCATGCATGAATTTGTACTTGTTATCACTCCGCATTAGCAATAAAATCTGAGATAAAAGGCCAATCCCACGGATCACTTTCAATTCTACACTACCTACGTACGGAGTGATGAAATCATAAAAGTGCATGTTTAGAAATCCCTGAATTATTTTTAAAGAACGAAAACGAAATTTCAGTGAAACATAGACAATAAGAGAGCAAAATACATGTAAACAGGAAAAACATTAGGGATGGTTTAAATGTGGCCACACTCGGTTCTGTAATGATTGCAAAATATAACTAGGAAATTATATAAATCACCAACTGCAAGGCATTTTTAAGAAAGCTCGACATTTTCCTCGCCGTTAAATAAAAACAAATTCCTAAAAAAAAAAATCTTCGGCGTGAAGTCGCAACTTGGATGCATTGTACGGGTCCGCTAAATTAAAATTTAGGAAGGTAAACACATTACTGCATTCTTGTGTAAAAAAAGAACCATGCTACAGAATCGACTTTTATGCTAACAATAAAAAAACTCAGATTTTTCATGCATTGATCAGGAGGTGGTCCTTGCATAACATGTGCAATTTGAATAACTTAAATTATAATAGCTATAAGCAATACTTTCGTCGTTAGTAAAAATATTTTCTCTCGGTCCAAACACGGACTCTAATGTACATTTTTCTCAATACTCACATGAGTTATAAAGGCTTCCAATGTAGGATTCAACCAGATGCCAATAGTCATTACTGTAACCACAATGTGATCGCATTTAAAACGGACGTGAGTACCATCACGATCGTTTTTCAAAAGTACATTAATCCACCGATGCTTCAGAACTTTCAGCCAAATGCCCAAAACAACGTACAGCTCAAATGGTCTCGTTTCATCTAACTGGAGTTATGTACAATTGTCATTTACCCAGACACAAACACACACGGATACAAGACCTTAAGAGTTACACGATTGTGATGTTGAATCAGTTTAAATGAGCACCACAAATGCCGAGCAAATCGCATACTGTTGCTATCTAAAAAGTATTCTCACACCTACAGATCAACCAAATAAGCATTAAAAAGAGACTGTAGAAATTAGCTTGTACTTGACTCTGGACGAACTGGTCACGGTCAGTTCGACGTCGCGAGAGAGGTCTTTTCGATCTTCACCGTAATATTTTAATCTGGTTACTCTTCAATAAAAGACTCCTCGGAAAATAATGATAGACATAACACCTCAAGGAGAGATTCTTGTACAGAGACCGCCCGGAATTGTAAGCTATGGATTTCTCATAGCACAGTAGCCTCAAAAACTCCACCGATGGACGATAAGACGTCAAATTGACAAGTTTTGTCCCAAGACACCCACAGACAATCACAAATGAACTTTTCAAATTTGAAAAAATAACTCCGTGTTTAATTGGTGTTCAATGATATGCTATAGAGGTATGGTCAAGCACACCAACTTCAATGCGCAGGCGTTCGCTGTACCACTTAGTATTTCTAGGACTTGCGGCCGCAAAAGCAGCATGCATAGCAGACGACTAACTCGTACTCTAACGTAAACATTCTACTCTCAACAATTGAGCAATTTCATCAAGCATTCAACGCAAAAAACCATCCCTAATAATTTTTAAAACGTAATTTTTTGTTCTTAATTCTTAGTCGAGACACTGCTACGTTACTCTTTGATCCCGCTCACCTAATTCCCGAAAAGCTATGTACAGACATCATAAAAGTTTTTAGTTTTCAATCAGTCATGCGAAATGAGAACGCTGGATTCCAGGTCACCATAGTAAGGACTAATACTAGGTCAAGTACTAGAGATGAAGCGACGCAAGTCAACCACCGTGCCACGGAGCGTACGGTCCCGAGACGTGAGCACTAGGCCTCTGAGGACACCATGAGGGCGTCGGATGGACAGGAGGAGTGCGCGGCCTTGTGGCGTCCGGTAAACGAGGGGAGAGATGTGAGGGTAGTGGTGATTGATACGGTGGATGAGGTGTCATTCCCGGTTGGTGGGAAGGGTGTAGGGGTAGGGGTGAATGGTGAGGTCCAGGACTGTAAGGGGGAGTGAGACCAAATGATCCAACTGGATAAACCGGATTGCTAGAAGTATTACCGTTGTTAGAGAAGCTGTTAGCACTGCCCGGCAGACTCGTGTTGCTATTGGAGCTCATTGCATTGCACATACTACCGAAGCTATTCGCATAGCTACTATTGCTGTGATTCACGCTGCCACCATACTGCTGCATGTGGTACGGATTCATGCTAGGTCTATTATGAAACTGGTTGAAATCTTGCATTGGATTGCCATAGGGTTGCATTTTTCTCTGCATCCCCATGACCTGAGAGCTGCCATACATATGTTGGTCCGGCTGGTGAGGGTTCCCCATATTCATGCGATGATACATTGGATCAGGTCTTTGATAACGCTGCTCAATTGTGGGACAAGACATAGTGGCTTCTCCAGTACCTGATTGCATCATATAGCCACTGCCAACTGCCGAATTGCTGCTCGTACATTCGCTACTCGTAGAGACTCCAACGCTTGAGTTTGTATTCGGATTACTAGGACTAAACGATCGATTTGAACCTGGATATTGCCCACTTTTTAAGAAGTTAGAAGGTGGTACATTCATATCACTGTGATAACCGAGGCTGGTATTCTTGGGGGAAAAGGAATTGGTCGTCTTAGATACTTCATTGCCAAGTGGATGGGGCGAGTTGGGAGATCCTTGAGATTGAGAATGAGGAAGTGGTGAAGGCCGAGGAGAATTATACGGATGAGGGGATTGATTAGAATGGGAATGTTGAGATAACACAGATTGTTGACCAGGAGAAGGACAAGGGTGAGATGGTTGCTGGCCGATGCCTGGATGATACATGTGAGAAGACTGTTGTTGATACGGTATTGGACCAGTGGTCACTTGAGGATTAGGTGAAGGAAGTGGAAGGGCAGACGATGCTGGTGACTGCTGAGTATGCGGGGACAAAAGATGAGGAGATTGTGTAGGAAACGGAGATTTCAAAGAGTGGGGGGACAGCTGTGAGAGTGGAGAAGGGTGAGGAGAAAGTTGAGAGCGAGGACTTTGAAGAGGATGAGGAGAACACTGAGGGGGATGATGAGAAGGGGAGTTGTGAGCACGCGGTGAGTGCAAATGTTTCTGGTGTTGCAACTGTTGAGAAGTCGGTAGTTTTTCGCTGTCATCTCTTGTAGATGTAGTGGCAGGGATCTCCAATTTAATTCGCTTACTGGCATTACCTCCACTATTCCATCCTTCACCTGCACTGTTCTTTGCTGCGGTCTCATCAGCAGCATCTGTTCCGCTCCCACTTGAGCCCTCTTTCCCCTCCAAGTTGGGAAACACGAAGCCTTCTTTGATCATTTGTTTGCGTTTCCTCGGGGAAGGTTCTATTTTTCCTTCTTTAATTAGTCTATCCATTTCGGCTTTCTTCCTCTCCATCCTAGCTTCAAATTCTTGCGCACCGTGGTTGCGATATATCAAATTTTTATGTTGATAAAAAACTAAACTGATTCGTTTTGGGTCCCGTCTGTCGGGACACTTCAGAGCAGTGGTCGAGTGCAATTCGTGTTTGGCACACTCGAAGAGGACGGAACCATGAGACAAAGCAATAGCAACTCCACCTATGGAAGGGTCCGCAAAGCTGGCCAGATTATCGCTATATTTAATAATGGTAGATTGTGGACTAGGAGGACCATTTCTCATGCTGCTGTTACTGTGACAATTAATGTTCATATCATAGCCAGGTGGGTAGTAATTAGTTTCTTCATTATTGCATACATTACGACGAAATTCATTCATACTGCCCATCTGATTTGACTGGTAATTAGCTTGGTACGCCGAATTATTGAAGGGATTCTCTCTGGAGGCTCTCATGAAAGGCTTCTGACAGAGGAACTGCTTTTGACTAGGATCGTTAGAAGGGTCGTACACGGGGATGTGTTGGCTCCTGGGACCACCAGATGGTAAAGGCATGCTGAGCGTAGACATGGCACAACTTTTTGATCTCTCTGGCAGAGGAGGCATATTGTTTGACGAGTTGAAATCAGCTGGTCTTTTTCTTCCTTGGCTTTGCTGAGAACTTGGTCTAACGTTAGAGACATTCGGTTTTAGAGGAACGTTTTTAGATTTGATTCCCTTACTGGAGTCAAGTTCGAAAGGAGCTCCTTGTTTCGTTTTCATGATGACATACTCGATCGTATTTTGTATCGAGCTAATCGAAGATGAAATTAGGGGCTTAGATCGGCTGTTCTTAGCGCTTCCTCCTCTAATACCCCGAGTAGGTTTACTGAAATAACCGCTCGATGAGCTAGGCCACTTGCACTCTGAGTCCAAATCAGTACCGGGAACAGTCGCATATACGTCAATAGGGGTATTCCTTCCTCCCATGTAGTACGGCGCAGAAGAAGAGCTTGATGCTGTCCCAAAAGAAGATACAGGTGAATATACAGTTCTACTTGAATCGTCCGAAACTGGACAGTGAGAATTGTACAAGGGCTCTTTGGGAAAATCACTACGGTTCGGAGAATGGAAGGAGGAATGCCGTCCCGAACGACTGTCAGACGGTTGGGTACACGTCTCTCTTCCATTCACAAATGACTTTTTATCAGGGAGAGTCATTGATGGGCTGGATCTTATAGAAGATGGCATGGAGTGTTCGATAGCAGGCCCATGATCGCTCCCTCTTCTTCCACCCCTTTCCAAAGACGCTCCTTCTAGTTGAGACTTGCTGGATATAACATTATTCATTGGAAGGCCATCATTTTTAGTACTGGAAGTAAAGCTTGAACTATAGCTTTCATACTTGGATTCGAGTCCAAAATCAAACGATTCGACTGCTCTTCCTTTGATTTCACTAGAAAGAGGTCTGGGAGGCGTGGTCTTGAAAGCAGGGTCTGACGTGGACAGTGTTCCACCATTGCCTTCATCTTGGCTGCTTGGACTCGTCATACTATCAGATGGGTCGACTGGAGTTATTTCGCTCGTGCTGTGACTGCTGCACACTCCACTGTCCGTGTTAGGACTGGCACAGCGACTAAGATTGTGAGCACTTGTGTTCTCAGGACTTCTGGCGTCGCTATCACAACCGCCTGCATTACCGCAATCTACCAGAGATTCAGGTGAAGACTTGTTGTGATCTTCTGAAGACGGGAGGTTAACTGCATTTACATCAGCATTACAAGCATTACCCTGAATACTAGACGTTTCAGTCGTGATTGGATGATCCAATTGCGAAGTTATCTCCCCATTACTTGAGTCCATATTACAACTCTCATTAGGGCTACTCTGCTTAGAGAAGTCAATATTAGAGGAACTAGACGAAGGATTTGAATTAAATTCAGATATAGTACGACGAGAACTAGTGCTAGGGTTAGATAAAGTAGGTTGGGATGCATTAGGGTTTTGTACATCGTTTGAAGTAGATTTTGGAATGGGGTTGGAATCTGACGAATTTTTAAGACCTGAAAGGCTACCAGACGAACTGGAGTGAGGTACATGTGCAGGTGAAGCAAGAGGAGAGGGAATTGAACACGGGGATGTAGGTGTCATTTGGGGCGTGAGGCAAGGGATAGAAAATGGAGAAGGGCACGATAAAGGAGAGGCAGGCAATTTGGGTGCAGGAGATGGCGGTGGTGGCATACTGTTGTGTGGAGTAGGAGGCATCTCCTCGCTACTTTCGCATATATCTTCACCACTCTCAGTCATAATTTGATTGGCTATTGACGCGAAATCCATCTTGCTTCCCTCTGATGCACCCCCGAAGAGATCAAAGCTGTCGTTAAGCGTATTGTCAGAATCGGTACCCATTTCACCGGCGCCAATGTCCATCAGCCACGAATAATCGGAATCGTTAAGGTCGACGCCGTTCATTATTAAGTCCATGTCTGCCGAGGAAGGAGACATAGATCTTTTGGAGTCAGAATCCACCGGACTTTTAGGAGAAAAAGGAACATCCATCTTCTCTAAAAACGCATCCATATTTTTCATATCTGCACCATTTGAAGTAATCTTGCCATCTGAAGATTTTTTCCCCTTCTCATCGGCATTCGACATTACGTTGTGGTACATGCTACCTCTTTTACTATCGAAATAAACAGAATTAGCACCGGGCATTGTCGTTTTAGGCCTCATGGCAGGGTTGCAGTTGGTGAAACTACTTCTCATGTCAACTCCAGGACTACCTCCGGCCATTGCCATCATGGCAGCAATAGCAGGTTCGGACATATCAGCGAAGCCGCTTCCGGGGGCGGACCCTCGGTTACCTCTGCCCGCACGGCCTCCTCGAGATCCTCGTCCTCTCCTTCCTCGACCTCTGTTTGGATTGATGCCGCGAGCCAGCAGAGTGCGGGCTCTGCAAGACAGCATGGGCTCTCTGCGCAGTCGTAACTCGCACGGGTACCTAGAAAAACCAAGATCAGTATATCATCACGAAGTAACGAATTAGTGCAAATCATAGCCAAATCTTAAAAAAAAAAATCAAGGTGAAGCTAGGCATATTATAACTTGTGGCAAATATGGACCACTCAACGAATAAAGCACACTGGCATTTTATTTTTAGAGGTTTGTAGACAGATGAGTTCCTACAGACAACAGAGGAAACAGATTTTTAGTCATCCCATTTTCACCTCTTTGAATATCAGGGCGAGATTCTTGAGCTCAACAAGGGGAAATAGCTTTAGTTATTAGCGAAGCAAACACCATTGATATCTACACAAAAAACCTTTCAACCAAGGCAAATACTAAAGATTTCATACCCGGGGCGAAAACTGAGCTTAAATACTGGTTATTTTGAGCAAATAATAAGCCCACGAGGACTAAGAGAAACTACTGCACTCAAGCAAAAAAATGGTCGTCGCATTCGTACCTTGGTAACGGTTATCAAATGAAGAAATAATATTAACGGCTCATTCACTCATATAAAACCTTAAAGGAATGAATTCTCAAACTAGCGCAACTAATTAGATCTGCCATAAGAAGCCAACACACTTGCAAGGAACACAAACTGCTAAATATGAGGGGTACCATTAATACGCCACTCTTAATGTTCGTTATTCTTTTAGCGAAGAACGCAAGACACAAACACGACTATCACGTCAGAAGATTTCAAAATCATTGATCAGTTTACTCACTTGGCAAGAATTTCAAGTGCTCCCGAGTCCTTCCTTTTATCGATATCTTCTTGAGTTTCGCCTTCGTCTGTGTTAGGAGAAGCATCAAGTCTATACAGAGGTAGAACGTGGAGCTGCTCATCGTCAGCTTTCGCCAGTCCTCGATGCTTGGTGAGGGTCACCACCACAGTGCAGCCGTTGTTCATGTTGTGGAAATCCTTGTGACTGTGCGCACAGAAGTCCATACAAGCAGTGACCCCCGTCCAAGGACGACCAGGCTGCTTGCCTAGCCGGCACTCCAAACTGTCTTCTTCCATAGCTGTTTGGTTTTTGTACGAATCGGGCGCCATGCTGCGATACACGGGTGCCAGACGAGTGCTCAGGTCCTGCAGTTGGTGCTCCAGCTCACATTCCTGTAAAACAAGTGTTCTCTTCATAGATATACGAATAGTATTGAATTAGCTTATAGATAACTGGCTCGTTCATCATTAGATCCTTTGAAGTATGCAAACGGGGGTTAATAAATGCTTCTTTGGAGCTAAAAATGAAGAACCTAGTGTGAATGAAAAGCATGGTAGTGACAAAAAAGCAAGAGCTGGATATTAATTCAATTCTGATGATAATATATCATTGATATAATCACCACTTGCTAAATCTCATCAGGGACTTTTAAGATCACAAGCTAACCTCTAAACATACCACATTGTAAAAGTAATATTTACACATACAAAAGATTTAACCTGATATATATGAGTTGATCCAATCGGTTAGCGATGAAAACGACGTCACTCCCGTTTCATTAGGATGCTGCTATTTTTTTGTAAAACTCAAAATGCAGTTCAATGGAAGACATACATAATGTTGCAAATAATTTTGGGCGTTCATAGCTAAATGCAGCCTTATCGCAGCAATACTTCAGTCAAAGGGATAATAAAAGCTAAATAACATCAAGAATCATTCTTTTTTCGAACCTAAAACAAAATAAAGCAAAATTGGCAATATAAATACGCTTCAAAAATTTAAATACTTTAGGTTAACTTTATTTTACTATTATTAAAGCAACAAATGTGCGAGATCTTTTCGTCGCACACAGTAAAAAAAACGCTAGCACTACGAAAGAAGTTTCCTCCCATCTCGTTGAATAGGTTTTGCTGTTTCGTCGAATACGCATATTATTCTTAGCGATTCTGCCACCTAAGCATTTTTGAAGGTCTAGCTAAGCAAAATTACCATCGACCCTCTATGGAAGGCGCAAAAGCTTTCTTAGGTATTTGGCCATTAAAGATTCTAAGGGTGCAAGTACAGGTATTTAGATATTAATGTCACCCAAGATTACACAAGACGTAGGTAACTATAACAAAATTACACATTAGATTACCAATGTAGAGCAGATTATGTCCTCGACCGTTACCTGCGCATCGTCGGATAGCTTGAACTTCCTGGTGTGCTTTGAGCGAGCGAATTTGCACGTGTTGTAATACATGGACCACGAGCACCCGAAGCTGAAGGATGCCCCACTACGCTGGCTGTCCAGGCCTTGACAGATGCAAGTGCGCTCGTCGTTGCTACCGCATCTGCCGAGGCGATTGTTCACATTTGAAACATGTTATTTATTCAAGTTAGAAATGTAGAAAAAATAGCAGGTAATTCTTATTTGTTTTAGGTAATGTTATTTAAAAAAAATAGCAAGTCTTGGAGTTGCATCAAAACACGCGGCGACAAATGAAAAAGCTCAAAGTTTTATGTTAGGATGAAGAGAGAATAGAATGATGCGACACATTTCAACATATTCCTAGTTGAAATTATAGGTTGGAAAAAAAACGAGCAAAAGCTAACGAAAATACGAATTATGGAGGCATAAAAAAGAAACGGTTAGAATAACTTAGCTAAGACGTAGAATAAAAATTAGTTCAACTAAATGAGATTCTGGTAGATACGTTTTCAACATTATCGTAAAATTTGAGACTTGAGCAAAGTTAAGGAAATTAAATAATACTTAAAATGAAAATTGTGAAAAAGGCCAATAATGAACGGCAATGTACATTTTCTTCTTGGGTTGGGCGAAATAAAACTTGGTCATCGCAATTCAATCAGACATAGCTTGACGAATGAAAAAGTAATAAGAGGCAAGCCTTCGTTGGAGCAAGGTAGATCACACAACAGGTGGACGAAGCTGCAGACAGGTGTTACCACAAGTGCACTTGCACATGTGCTTAGAACATGTTCACCACGAAGCAAAATGATAACTTTTGACTTCTGGAGGGAAATACTGTAATAGTCACACGACTGAAGTTGGGCGGAATAAATATGCCTAAAAAGAACTAGAAAAGTTTGCTTGGGATTGGAAAAATAGAGAATACCTGTCGAAAACAAATTACATTCGACACCGCTCCAGCTAAAGCTTTGTCTCGTACAATATGTTTCTATCTTGAGTATGATTACTAGTATTGAACGCACATAGTGTGACAAGGGTAAATATCAACAAGAAGCGCTGACCTCTTGAGTGAAAATTAGCTGGCGATTTTCAATTTAAAAATCAATGATGGCGTCAATGATCTCACTCATTTTCAGCTCCAAACCAATGTAGGGGATTGCACAGAGGTTTGTCTAAATTTATTACAGGCATATAATATATTAAATTACAAACGAAATACATCAAGTCGAAAACTGCATTGATTTACCAAGGCACCCAGGTAATATTGAAGACATGACAAACCAGATAGACAAATTTGAAGACTTCATAGGGGAACAGTCATCGAATGAACCCTCCAGTACCCACCATATCGGCCTACTGCCTTGTGCATGTAGCTTTTCTACTTCAACATCGTAATTGCTTAGAACTGAGTGCTTTGACGAGCAGAGGGAATGATGCGAATGAAATTCTGTACGAGTACAACGCATGGAAAAACAAGAGATAAATCTATCTATCAGGGCTAATTCACAGTAAACATCAACAACAAACTTAGCTAATTAAAAAACCAACAACTCCATATTCGCATTCGTCTCAAACGAAAGCTGAAATACACTATTTAGCCCACCCACTTAAATCTGCCTTTATACAAAATCATCCAAGATTAACTAGTCAAGGTCGTTCCTTTAGCTTGAAACAGATTCTCAAGTAACATATTCAGGCATATTTCCGTAATCAGGACGTGATTTTGACACTACCGGTCTTTCCGATGATATGGGGAGTAATGATTGAAGAAGTTTTAGGTTTCAGCAAAATGCAAACTGCAGGTGACTGCCGATCACGCGCCACAAAGTGTGCTGACCTTCTCTCAGTGGGGCTGGCAAAAGCATTGAGCTTATAGACGAGACTGGTGTAGAGACTGTCTGCAACGGAAGAGTGAACTCCCTCCCATGCCACCAGGGCCACCACGATCCATGTGGCGGGGCACGAATGGTGCAACCGACGCTTCACCACTGCCAGCACCTTCTCTTCAATACTTCCGCGTCTGATAATCTGCGGAAAGGAATTAACAATTACGCCATGAACATAAATACGAATAAATTTGTCTGGATCTAATTTGAAGGAAATACATTAATTTTTTTTATTGCTATACAAACATTCTGGACAACAAATCGATAATTCACGCTAATGTACGCATAAGATGTGCCACTCATAAGATTATGCTTATCCACTAGAAGCTTGAACACGGAAATCCTTACACTTGACCAATCGTTGTTATCAATCGGCAACAATTCTAGGTTGACTCATTTTTCATTCATTTCATTCAATACAATCAGATGAACAATTTCATACTTCATCATCCCAAAATCTTTCTTCTGAGGTAATAATGCACTACTTAGTAAAGCAAAGTAATGACATCTAAGGCTGCAAAGGAATTAGAAGTTGAGCAACAACATTCATCAGACACGCGTGAAATTTCACTACACCCTCAACACTGAAGGGGCAATAAATACTCCCTATAGACTTCAACAAGAATGTTCACGTAGAATATGATCTAAAATACAACATGAGACTCGTTTCAAACTTGGGTAGTTAGTGAGGATGTCAGATGCTACAGCTCAGCTCTGAACTTCATCAACCCAGCTTACAATAGCTTCGAGAAGAGAACGCCAGCATTTAAAAGTCGCATAACATACTACGACCACAATACTGACAATTATCACATGTATTATTGCTTATGTGAATCTCATTGGAAAGTGTATGTCACGCGACGCGGTTGGGGTTCGGCTTTCATTTGCTACTCGACTTCCGGCCCCGGTCAAACCAGATTACCGAGGGACACTGAGGCGAAAAACGCATCATTCAATTCACATCACCAGACGTAAGACATTTAAGATCACACCAAGTTTGAGACCTGTATGGTACACCCCATATTCGAAAACACACATTGTCAAATAACTCAAGCTTCCTTCAATCCGAGCGTTGAACATTAACACAAAACATACTACAATAAATTCACATTATATTTAAAATTATAGCTCACAATTCCATTATCCTATGCTAAGCATATCTTGGTTATCCCCGGCTTCGTCCCTAATCCTACGATAAAACCAATTATTAGTCAAAAGTGGAAATGAACTTTTCTCTATGACACACTCCCGGACAGAAAAACAATTGCATTTATGTATAATGTCTCAAATCAGACAAGTAGGGCAAAATACTTTTGGTAACTAACAGAGCTCGTTGCGAGAGTCGCAGGGTAAGCTGACCATAATTACAGAGTAGAATTTTTTTCGTTCTTCTAAATCAGGGAGTAATGTTGTAATGACCTCATGCATGGGTTATGACACTAACAAATTTCCAACATCGGCTAACAAGCGTCTACATTTAATAAATTCAATTCTGGCCATGAATTCACGCAAAATTACGTAACAGATAGAAACTTACCCATTTAGCCATTGGACAGCCCGCGTCGGTTTTGCCCTCCCTTCCAGTATAAACGACTTTTTCCATCCTGATCTGATGTGAGGCATAGCCGGTGCTGGAGTGCAGGGCCTGTCTGATGTCGAGCAGAGAGCGGCCACTGCCCAGGTGGCTGTACACAGGCCCACAATCAGGCGTACCTGCGCATGCAACCGCCAGTCGTATCAACTCAGCGAAGTTGCTGACACTGCAGCTCGATTGATGCTTGCTAAAACATTTACATAAATGTGCTTTAAGGCATCCGACTGATAGCACAGCACTTCATGTCTTCCATCCTTAAAAAATCATGTAAATTGAGCACACTTATACAAACGGAAATAAAGTTATTATCTCATTCGAAACCGCCTTTTCAGACTGACATAACTTCACGAAACAGATCCCACTCTCTCATACCATTTGAAAATTGGCTACTTTACATTGAGGACGAACAGGTTACAAGGTCCATGTTAACTACTATGAAGTAGTGACACAGACATAGAAACATATCACAATAAAAATATATTTATTCAGTGGTTTTACTACATATTTGACAATGGGTGTAACATAAAAGTTTCCCGACAAATTAATACGAATACTTCTTGTTTGAGACAGTGCTCCTTTACATAGGATTCCATGATCTTTTCGTTGATCTTTCGCATGTTTTCCAGAACTATTTCATGAATCTAATAATAGTACGTACAGATATGATAATTAAAGAGCAAAGTCTATAGCATTCCTAATAACCTAAAACATTCTACAACGAATACATTATGGCCACGTAAAATCGACAATATCAAATCAAATTCACCATGTACTTCAATCAAACAACACGAGACTTCTTCTCTTCACTAAAAAGTATAACAAAAATCTCACCTGGAGGCACGAGACAGGAGCATTGGGGCACGAGCAGCTCGTTGAGGCGAATCCTTTCCTTGTGAAGCCGTTCTTCTTCGCTCCTGAGTCGCTCGTCCAGGTTTGGAGTCGCATCAGAAACAGATGGTTCTTCACTTTTCGGTGGCGAGAGATGACCACCATCTTCGCAAGCGCCTTCTAAGGAGCTTCGCAGCGGTGACGTCTCTGAAGTAGGAGTTTCTTCTTTCTTGATATCTTCACATTTATAAGAGATTTTGTCCTTCAATTCTTCGGAAGTTAGATGAGGAATTTTTTCACCCTCAATACTAGAATGATCAAGAGATTTAATGAAACTCTTTGCCGATTCTTCCCCTTCAGGTTCCTCTTTTTTGATGTCCTCTGGACTCTTGACACTTTGATCTCGTCCATGATCAGAAAAAGCTTCTTCACAAGACTCTTTTTCGACCGTGAAATCTTGTTCTGCAAGTTCTTTTTTAATCACATAATCCTCCAGGGGTACCTCTTTCGAAGACGAATCATTTTCCTGTATATCTTCCACAGAGTCTACTTTATCAGACATTGGAGAGAGCGTACTAGGGGCTGGATCACACTCGGTTCTCGTCTCTTCGTGTGATTTCTCGCGCTCTCCTGCGTTGCAGTGCTCGGATAAGGCATTAGATACAGAAACGCCGTCCAAAGAACTAACACCTCCATCATAGTGTATGTCTGCGTTACTGTTTACATTTGAAGTTTCCGCACTCGTCAGCTCAGACGAATCCAGAGAGTTGACATTAGCTTCAGCTTTGCCCTGTACTGAAACATCATCTGTTAACAAGGATTTGCTGTCAGTAGCTAAATTTTCATCACTCGAGCAGACGACTGCTTGCGCGTCATTAATAGGCTCCGTGGGCGGGGATTCATTCAAAGAAGTTTCATTTGATTTTGAAGATTGACTGGAAACAGCATCATTGATATCAATCCGAGAATTCGCTTCCTCACAGGGAACCTCGGCGAAACCAAGGTCAGCTTCCGCCCGCGAGTCTTTAGAAATGATTTCTTTACACACTTCATGCGAGTCTGACTTACTTTCAACGTCGGGGATGTGAACATTTGAGTCGTCGTGAAGCTTCAACTCGCATGCATTTTTTAATGGTCTTTTATCTTCATCGTCATCATCCCCTTCATCAGCGGGTCCAGAAGAATCCCCGAGAACGTTGCATTCGCTGTCAGTGGTGACACTCCCACTCCCAATGCCACTCTCGCTGGTATCTCCGCCGCTGCACACACCTCTCAGTTTGCCACTGTCATCCAAACAGTGATCGGTGCTGTCAGTTCCTTCTCCACTCTCTTCGGGAGTGACGGAACCTAAATTATCTCCATTTTTATCAGCTCGAAAATGATCATCTGGCTGATCAATATCAGGACCCTCTTCAGTTTTCGCATTTGTCGCTTCATGTGAAAAACTTGAACTTCGGTCGCCGGTGAGTGGCAAAGAAGACGTTTCACTAGACTCCATCATCGGAGACGTGTTTTCATGTTCTTCAAACTTCATATTTGTTAAACTATTTGATGTCTCTTCCGGTTGTGCACCTGGCTGACAAGGACTACTAGGAGAACGTTCACTCGTACAATTTTCATAGTTTACAGCACTTCTCACAGGCGATTTTGTTTCGGACACTGAAGGTAAGAAAGAACTCGAAGTTGCCACACAAGTAGGGTTTTCCACACAAGATTCACTAACAGCATTTACAACATTGCTGATACCATAATCGATACTAGTTGGACTATTATTACACTCACTTGTATAGCTGTTGACACCGCAAGAATCACCACCAATACCATCCACCATCTTGGTAGTGTTATCGCTTTTGGATTGACTTTCAGTGGCAGAAGAAATGAACGTTTCACCATTGTTGCTTGAAACACAATTAGTAACAGAAAAACTTGAAGTAGTACAACTATCATATGAACTAGAACTGATACTACCGCAATAACTTGCTATAGGGTAGTTATTATAATTGTTTGATGCACTGTAACTGGGAACAGGAGAAGTATAGCTCCGCCCGGCACAATCATTCATAAAACTAACAGATGCTACTGACTCTTGCGATGTTCTTCTGATATCTGGTAGTTCATGCCCAATATTAGACCCAAACATAGTCTCCATTTTTGCAAGGGTATTGACTGGTTTTTCTTGCACTTCATTCTTAACATTATTCAAAAATTGAGAACCTAAACTGCTTTCGGATAAATTTACGTCTCTCGAAAGTCGTTGACAATTTTCTGTTTTCATTTCACTACCGTTGCACGATTGTAATGGATGATTAGACACCATTTCAGTATTCTGACGATCTTCCGAAGATAAATTTTCATTCTTGATATCATCCCTCGTTTCCATCTTGATTTGAGGAATGTCATCTCTGAAGCATCTGTCCATCAATTGGTTCTTTGATTCTAAGCCCATCATGGAATCGGGAAATTGAGGTCTGGGTTGCATCATTTGTTGCTGATTTTGAATATGTCTTTGCCTGAAGAGATGCTGCTGTTGCTGTTGGAAATGCATCTGTTGTTGTTGCATTAAATGTTGATGCTGATAACGATGGTCGTACGGCATATCCATGGGGTGCTGCCCCTGCAAGGGGCGGTACCCAAAGCCAGGCGATTGCATTCGTGGAAATTGCTGCTGGTGAAACGTCATTCGCTGGCCTGGGAAGGGAGTGCAGCGATCACCAAAATGCTGTTGAGGATGAGAATACTGCCACGGGAAGTTATGACCACTAGCGCCGGCAGGAATCATCCCACCAGGCATACCACCATGAGATCTAAACTTGGCGTGAGGCATGAGCGGCATGGTACTACATGCGGGTGACTGACTCAAGCAAGATGTCGTAGTTGTCACAGCCGTGCCTGGAGACCCGAACACAGGTTGAGGTAAAGGAGTCGGTAGAGCGGCTGGTTGGGCTTTAGGCTTGCGAGAGCGAGACTTGCGTTTGGGAGCTGCTGGAGCAGGCGGAGGTGTAGGTTTTCTTTGTGGTTGGGGCTGCTGATTTATTGGAGGCGGCTGAATGCCTACTTGTTGATTTTGAACCATTTGTTGCTGTTGGAGCTTAGCCTTCTGATAATTCTCTAGATGTTGCTGCACAGCCGAATTGGTAGTGCAAGAATTCTGTTCTTGCTGCATGGTAGGCATATGCTGACGTGGCTGAAAGTCAGACATCATGGAATTTCTTGACACTGGATGTTGCTGGTTTAGCTGCTCTTGTTGCATCATTCGCTGTTTATGCTGTTGTTGAACTGTTTGTGAAGACTGTGCGTTAGGAGGTAGTAGGTTATCAGCACCAAAAAGTTGCTTCTGCTGTGTACATGGTTGATGTTGCTGTTGTTGCTGCGGTTGTTGTTGCTGTTGATGCGGTTGTTGTTGCTGTTGTGGCTGCTGCTGTTGTTGTTGGTGCTGTTGTTGTTGCTGATGGCAAGTTTGAGCCAGCTGCTGCGACGGCTCCTGATGTGAGCCTGGCCAAACCTTTTCCAATTGAGATAATTTCGCATCGTGTTCTTGCTGAATTTGTAGCTGCTTTTGTTGCCACTGTATTTGTTGCTGCTGCTGGAACTGTTTGTGCAACTGCTGACGCCGCTCGTACTCTTGCTGTGGATTGAACATAAGGGAAGAGTGAGGTAATTGCTGACATTGCTGCTGCTGCAATTGATTCAGCTGCGGTTGCTGTTGTCTCAGCTGTTGCTGGTGACAATGTAAGGGCGGCTGCTGGAACTGTTGCTGTTGTAGCTGCTGAGTCGGAGGGCTACTACTGCTTCTAGCGATGCGATTTGAGAGATGCTCGGAAGAATCAGACGGACCTTTACTATCAGAGATCTGCTGCGGCCGTTGCTGTTGCGAGATGGCAGGGTCAGAAGGCCCCTCGGAGGGCAATAACAAGCTGTTGCTACTACCACCGCCACCATTACTTCCACCGCCAACAACACCAGCAGCAGCTGCGGTGCAGGAGGGGAGTACGTCAGCACTACCACTACCCCCACCACCACCAGTGATAGGGGATGGGGAGTGGACGGGTGCAGCGTTGGGAGGTCGCAGGTGGTACACGCCGAGGGGGTGCTGCATGGAAGGCTCCAGGCCTCCGTCAGCACACGCACGTCTGTCCATACTGGGACTGGTGCTCCTCCTGGCCCTGCCAGGCCGAAAATCCGAACTGCTGGTGTCAGGCGGAGCGCTATCGGGGCCCCCATCAGGAGGGGCTCTGAGTGGTGGCGCGCTGTTGCAATCGGACGTCGCGGGTGTGTGATGGAGGGAAGAGGTGATAGTGTTGGAAGTGGCTGTGGAGCCAGAAGATGATGAGGAAGAAGTAGAATGTGGTGGTGGGACTACAGAGTCCGCGACACTCTCTGTAGTCCTATAAGCTAAAAAATTCTGCTGCTGCTGCTGTTGTTGCTGCATGGCTGCCGTATCGTGCAGTGGCAGCGACAGCGACGAGCCGTCTTCTGTGGCGACCGTGGACACAACACTTCCGGAAAACCTAACCTCACCGAGCGACGTCGGAGACGTGGGATGAGACGAGCAGTTTTCCATATCTCCGCTCGCTCCCGGTGTCTGTTGCTGCTGCTGCTGTCGAGACATCAACATGTTCTTGAGGCGCGATTGTACGCCTGGTGAGGATGACGGGGGCGAAGTCAAAGAAGTGTTCGACCCGCCGTTAGTGAGATTGTTCTCTGCATTGGATGATGACAAGCTGCTCGCATTATCGTTCGAATGATAAACAGGCTGTTGCTGTTGTTGTTGTTGATTCTGCATGGTCTGATGTTGCATCTGTTGTTGCATATGCTGCTGTTGCATTTGTTGCATGTGTTGCTGGTGGTATTCAGCAGGCTGGTAGGAGGCCGTAAGGGGAGCTGAGCCCCCCGTAACCCCGTTTCCCGGGGGAGCAGCGTGCGGGGGCATGAAAGCTGACGAAGCACCGGAGCTGGAGCTGTACGCTGGGTTGGTGTGAGGCGAGAAGTGTCCTTGTGGCACGTACGGAGTGGCCGTGCTGTCCGCACCAAACTGATGCGCTGCAGCGCTGTACCCGTTGCTGTACTGCCCTCCTGAGAAAATGGGCTGCGGGTACTGGTGGTGGGGCAGATGTGAAGTCGCCCCCATGCCTGGTGGATGGAAAGCCCCCCACTGCCCTGGCTGAGGCTGTGTAGGGTCACCAGGCCATACCGAAGGGGGAGGGTATCGACCATCCCCACGCATGAACGCTGGGGATGGCTGGTGGGAAGTAAGGGCGTCGGGGGCCATAGCGCCTTGCTCGTTCGGGTCCCCAGAGCCAGGAAAAAATGGCAGCATCCCACCCATGGTAGCGGCTCGTCGATCCATTTTGTCTCCTCGAGGTGGCTGCAAAAATGTGAAAAAAAAAAGACATTAACTAAAAATAAAGAAAGACGAACTAACCTGCACCTATTACATGCGCTTTGCCTTCACCAAGAATTAAAGAAACATAAAATCGCTGGAAAAAAGAATGAAAATTCATTACAAAACTATCATAGAATTACTTGCGTCATCCAGAATAATCTCACATTATTTACAGCACATGCAAGAGCATGGAAACTGAAGAGCTCAGGCGCACACAGCACCACGCTGCAGTACGCCGCCAAGAGAGGTAAGAGCAAGAGCGCCCACGATGCTGAGTCACAACTCACCCTTGCTCTCCTCTCTGATTAAAGGGGAACATTCCCGTTCACTGGTTACAACATCAACTCCAAGACTAATAACCAACAACAGCAAGTGACAATGATCATAATCATAATTATAGAACTACTAACCACACTTGTAGGAAAATATTCCCGCATGCCGTTGCAGTTGAAATTCTGGAGTTCTTTTACAAGATGCACGGTGAGATTTTTCAATATTTGTGAATTAGAATTGCTCTAAAAATTATCGGTTCAATAGGTTCGAAAAAGTTGAAATTCAAAGGAAGTTCAAATTTGGTACAGACTCGTACAACATTTCATGTGCATGATTTTCGTCAAAAAAGTTTGTTCCACAACAAAGAAAAAATTATTAATTGCAGCCTTGGTATTTGTTGGTACGTCCAATAACGGTACGAGAAAACAAGCGTATGAGCAGTAAAAATGTTCAACGTCTAGAAAACTATACATTGAATCTGCGGCAACACCGGGTACAGCAATGTCGAGTAGGAATAAAATAATTTGTTGAAGACGAACTATTGAAGCTATGATGGGACGTGAAGTGGACTCGGAAAGGAAATTCATACCCAGTTCTAAATCGGCAATGCATAAAAATCTCAAGTAGGACTTCAGAAAAAATTCAAATATAAGTACAATGAACAATTAATTTGATGTGCTTTATACAGTTAACGCTATTGGAGACACGGAGTGAGTAGAAGTCAAAAAATTAATTGGGATCAAGTGCGCAGTCGAACTTTCACCGGGTCAGACGAAAACACTTTTTCCGTACATCCCCTTACATATGAACAAAATGTCTTATGAGTCGTAAACAAACAATCTAGAACCACAGTGAGAGCTGCAATTGCTCCTGAAATGTTTCTCATCTCCTCGATCATTGTCCCCAAAAGCGAGAATAAAAATCACAAGTCCACACTGAATCGCTGAAACAAAAATTGTCACCCTGAATTATGGGAACATATGGAGTCAGTCATGTATTCACTTAAAACTGTGCTTCAGTACATATACACATGCAACTCGCCGCTAAAGTAATGAAAAATGCAAAATGGTTCCAGTGTTTTCTTTGGAAAGAACGCATGACATCTCCCAAGTCCAGACATCAACCCAATACACCAAATCGAGTCTACTTCAATTACCAATTCTTTAGCAAAGTTGTGATCACGCCTACATTCTCTGGATGTAATTCAGATTTAATGACCCAATTTTCGATGAAGATGCAGCGCTGCGTTGTGCCACTCAAGTGGCAATCCCTTGAATGCCGTGAACCCGAAAAAAGGAAGAGAGTAGGCATATGATTATTGCAACAAATATATATGTATATATATCTATGCTATACATAATGAGCAGCATAATCACAGCTTGATTATCTGACCTTGAATAGCTTCTCAACAACTTGAAATAAGAGGCTTATTTTACTTAGAATATCCTCGATAAGGCTGGCTTTTTTTAAATACACCGCATTATTTTTTAAATTTTGTGCGAACTCAACTTGGTTCGTACTCAATTTTCAAATCACTGATGTCAAGCACAGATCAACTGAATAAAAATTAGATTTGAATTCAGATTACATATTTAATTAGACAACAGGTTAGATTATTAGTTCCCTAAAGCTCCCTATCCACATCAAATATGATCCACAGACAGAGAAAAAAAGGAGCTATTTAGTACTGACTTGAAAACGAGGAATCTATGCACAAAGTGTGTTCCCACACCGTATTGCTTGCGCAGCACATAGAAACTGCGAGTTAAAAATGGAGAGGAGGAAAAGACAAAAATGATTTAATAAACATTTGAAAATCGAAAAAAGCTAAGCGGGTCCGAAAGAAATCCCGAATCTAAGATTACCTATAGCTGACCACTGAGAATTAAATGAACAATTAAAGACCATATTCGTCAACCGTCATTTACGCGATATCGAATGCATCGATGACTGGTTCGAGGTGACGCTTCACGACTGGGGCACTGTACGAGGTTGATACAATAATTTGACTTGCAGTGAGGTATTGCGGTACCCAGTCTAACTTTTTTTTGCCGGAGCGTCTAAAATTACACTTACTTTTTTCCCCTAAGAACTTTTATCAATTATTTTACCATTTTATCTATCGAGTGACAAAAAAGTTAAGACTGGTTACGAGTTGCGCAAGCCTCGGTCAAGATACCGAAACTCATCGTGGGTCAGACATGAGCTAGTCGATTATTTATCATTAACATACGAGTTCATTCAAATTCAACATCGCAGGCTTGTCAGTGGTGCTCAATTATAATCGCTGAATAGTTTCATATTGGTAAGATGGAAAGAAAATGCAATGTTGAAGAAATTCTATATCCTAGCGCTACTGCGACCGAACCTCAGAACAGACGTGTCGTTTTGACAAAACTCATTAATCGTATTTCAAGTGATTGCTATTTCGAATTTACGGAAAAGTTACAAATTCACAGACGCACGAACCTGATCGAGCAAATAACTACCTGTGAAAACGGTTACTCTAGCCGGAGCTTCGACCCAAGATTTTTATTTAGATTATAGTGAAAAGGAGGGAGAAAATTCTCAGTTAAGCCCATAGCCTGTGGCCTACGTACGCGCCAGGCGACGTCATCTGGGAGTGAGGTAGCCACCACACCGGAGCTATGGTGACAAGCTCGGCACAACGGATACCGATCGCACAGCCTCAGCAGGGAGCAAAGCTCTCCCAAAGCATCTATGAAAAAAACTACCTATGAAATGGCTAAAACTAATACATGTCAGGTTGTCTGGAAAGTTCGTGCTGATTTTTAACGGAAAGAAAAAGGTCAATAAATATAAGCCATTACATTTTTAATCAACTAAAGATGAACAATTTCTCGCACAATGTGTCTGTATCTTTCCTTTAACTTGAATATACCCTATTCCCAGAATTACGGTAGTTTCACCGCAAAGAATTCATCATTGTATCTTTCAAGTCATCCAAGGAATTGAAATTTTACCTTCAAGACTATTCTACAAAGACCTGAATTAAGTGGATATCCGAAGGAGCAATATCTGGTGAATATTAAGGGTGAGGTAACACATCCCAGTCAAGCTGCAGAAATTTTTGTCATGTTTCCAAAGAAACGTGTGGTCTTGCATTATCCTGATGGAAAACAACACCAATCCTGTTGGCCAATTCTAAACGTTTTTCTTAAATTGCTGCTTTTAACTCGTACAGCTGTGAGCAGTATTTCTCAGAATTAATTCTCTGTTCACTTGTGAGGAGCTCCTAGTACAGAATTCCTTTCCAATCCCACCAGACACGAAGCAAAACTTTCTTTGCTTGAAGACCCGTTTTTGGGGAGGCTAAGGGAGGCTCATGTTGCTTATTTCAGGATTGCTTTCTCTGAACATTTCGGCAAACGATCGATTTTACATTTCATGTCAAAATTTGCTTTGAAAACGGCTCGTTTTCATTCATTTCATAAAGCAAATCGCAGGTGGAATTGCGATCTAAAAGGTTCTTCTCAATCAAGCGATGTGGCACCAAAACAACTTAGCGATTTGAGAACCCTAGGTTTACCAGGTGCTCATGAGCAGCGAATTCTGATAGGTTAAGGCTTTCTGCCAATTCTCGGGTTGTATTATATGGGTTATTTTCTATTAATGACTTGATTTGGTAGAAGGGACCATTTAGTAATAACTTTGGAGAACGGGGAATCTATGTACAAGGTGTGTTCCCACGCAAGATACCCAGCACATAGAAACAGTAAGTTAGAAGGAAAAGGAAGAAAAGATAAAGAATAATCAGCAAATATGGCGTGAAAATGGAAAAAACCAATATGGGCACGAAAAACCTAAGTCCCGAAGGCTTAGCTGAAGCTGAAATAGCCTAACTGTGTCCCCCTGGGGATGTCAGTCCCCATAGCATAAGATAGGCACACCTAACTAACCTAACCCTGTTGCCCACGGCCTATCCTATGCCCCTGAAGAGTAAAGAAATAAAACTGAAGATAATTTTGCACTAGGTCGGTCGTACGGCAAATCGACTTGTCCAGTGAGGAACGGAAGAAGTAAATGGAAATATTAGACCTAATGACTAAACCACAGCAGATTCCGCAACACGCATTGTTACTTCCGCAGTAGGTGGCTACGAATGCTAATCTTCAATAGGCTCAAAGTGTACCGATAACAAGCGGCATCAAAATAACTGAGTTAAAAATTCCATAAAATAAAGCAAAACGATCTGAAACATGTGTTCTTTTAATGCTAGCGAATTAAGAAAAGGATGAACGAAAGCATCTTAATTTCTACTGGACTATATAGTGATTTTGTTCTATTTTGCTCTAAGCTGTAAATAATTTTGTTCATTATTCTCTTTATTTAGCTGCCATTAAACTAAGACAATGTGATTATTCTTTTACTGCACCCTGTATATGCCTCGTAAGGTCTGCTACGCACCTCACGTGTCCTAAATGATTATACAGGTAGTGCACCCGCTTGGTAGCACTTATACAACAGCCAAAGCATAGAATAATACCAAAGAACTACAGCAAAGAATGATACAACAAACGTAACATTACTAGATATTTCGCACAGCGCCAACAGCACGGCACAGCATGACCAGCACGGCACGGCACAGCACGACCAGCACGGCACAGCACTTCCCCAGACCGCCCCTGATCGATAGCTGCCCAGTAATCAATGGTGCCGCAGCTGCCGCTGCCGTCGTTAGAGCTGCTGTCGCTGTTCCTGCCGTCCATGTACCCGCACAAGGCGACTGCTGGAGGACGTCTTCAGTGCTAAACCACCCAGCAATGTTCACAGCAAACGACAAATGTATCGTGTTCGTAGTATTTTCAGACGATAGGTAAAAGCCAATTTTTGGAAAGAAAAAATTCTGTGCAGACGGATTAACCCTTTCTAAAAGTAAAATGGAGTTTCCAAAGTTAAGCGAAACGCGAGTAGACGTTCCGATAAATTCAGTTATAAAATAGAGATCAGAAACAACGTGATAACACGTTCCTAGCGATAGAGATCTGTACAAAAATTTTACAATGTCCCCATACAATGTCCCCAAATTTTACAATGTCCCCAATGTCACTACCGAAGTCGCCGATATGTTGCCTGAATTCCCAGCACGAAAACTCTTGAAGGACTAACGACAATTGTGCACGTAGTTTCTCAGGCAATGTGCAAGAAAACCATACGAGATTGAGCATGATGAGATAAAATATTTCCTATTAACTAACAATAATCAGTTTGAAAGCTCCTTCTGGAGACTATTTCGGTTGCAGGACTCTTCTGATGAATGGCAAGTCCCCAATGTATGATGACGAAAAAAATCGGAACACTCTTTTCACTAGTTTGAAATATTGGATATCCTTTAAAATGCTGAAGTCTTGAAATTAGTCTGAAGGAATACTCAGGATTCGATGAACGAAAATATTTCTATCGTTCAAGACGTGTACATTTCTTTCTACTCATATGAGTAACAAATTTCAATTAGTAAGGTGGGAGTGTGAAACAAAGTAATATATACAAATCTGATAAATTATGGAAGACTGAGGTTAGTGTTATTACTCCAATTACAAGAAAAATAAAATATTATGGAAATAGATCACCACAATTCCCCATGCGACCGACAGGTTTGCCCCTTTAGCTTATAACGTCATCACAAAATTAGACAGAAGTACTGAAGCATTTCAAATAAATCGTGACCTAAATACTAGACTACGTGTGATAAACATTGTCTCTATGATTAAGAACAAGTCTTATTGAAGACGAAAAATCTTATTGAAGACGAAACCAGCAATGTTCGAGACAAAGCGAATCTTGTTCAAACAAACCTACTACACAAAACAATCTTGTTCGAGGTAGATACACAGGACAAGTTTCACAAAAAATTGGCCAATTCCTTTTCATGATCAGGCAAGTTCACTCTTGCTCTCTAAATGCGGAGGGTCAAACCAGGCGCAGCTCGGGAAGGAAGAATTAAGTCAACAATCACTTCATTTCGAACCCGAAGAACTAAGGATTGGAAATATCCAACACCGATTCCGAATATATTTATAAATGAATGGAAAAAAGGATTAACATATTTCTTGAAATAAAAAAAAATGACGTCAGTCTAAATTCTTCATGTCATTTGCGAAACAAACTCACATTTGAAATGCAACATAGAACAAATAGATGTACGAGCGCTAGGACGAACACCCGAGTAAATAAGGTACAAGGTCGCTGAGCACGGAGCATGAAAATATGTACGGCCGTACAGCAATGCGGGCGGTTGGGACGCGTCTTTCACATCCTTTGGGCGCTGGGGGGCTACAGGCTCGCCATTGTACGTGTGACGGTCCCGTGATGCGATTATTGTGGGCATCCAGCAGACGGTCGGTCTGTACACAAGGAGCCACGCACACATGACACAATCTGACATGACAAGCACGAACAGCCTTCAATGACGAGAGAAAAGGACCGTGTATAGTAAAGTCAACAATATTATTTAAAATTGAACATGAAAAAATACCGGCAGATTTGAAGCATACATTTTAAGGGCGAATAATTGCAATGTCGACTACAACAAAGAGCTTTCGTCGCATATTGAAAGGAGAAGAAGAAAGCCATTAGAGTAAGGCAGGGCGTCGCCAACGTCGAGGCAGAGGACTCTCCACACCAACACCAAACAAAAGACATGGACACAAGGAACGGAGAGAGGAAAGAAAGGCGAGCACGGCACACGGGAGGGGCAGCGGTCAAGGGAGGGAAAATGAAGGGACGGCCACAGAACGGAGGGACCTATAAATAGCGCAAGTTTGGGGCATATTGGACGGCTGGCGGTAACGCGCCGGGACCAGCCCACTCCTCTCGACCACCGGGAGCATCACATCCCCACAGCTCCAAGGATTCAGGGTGACTACTAACACTATCTGGAATAGCAACGGAACGTACACAGGAACTTTTTTTTGACGCACTGGCTAAATATTTATCAACGGATTTTTCTACCAGTGCTCGCTAGAAGGGAGAAAAATCAGTGACAGATAATAAAGTAGAATGAACGCATTAAATTAAACGCGTACAACGATAAGACGAGTAAAGAAACTAAACCAAGAATACTTTTCTATCTTGAAAGACACTTCTGAACATCCAACTTTCTTTAGTGCCCATTTGTAACTTAAACGGCGGCAAGGCCGTAGAAAACATGATCCTAAATTTCGTTGAAAAACTCTGCGAAAATTTCAGATGGGAAAGAACAGTCAGGTAAAATTCTGTTGGAAAAGAAGCTCTCACGCGTCAGTCAAGAGGGACCCAAGAATGCCGCCCTGTGCTTTTGAAGAGGAGGCCCTTAGCCGAAGCGCACCTCCCCCACGAGCGCAGTCACGGCACTGTAGCCAACACCACACAAAAAAATTAACTGGTGATAATACGGTAACAAATACTAAGTCGGAACCTATAGTTTTCAAAAACTACTATATGTAAGGAAAATGTCTATTTTCAAAAAATAATTGGAACAAGTCTGTACTGAAAACATAGATGAGATGCATTTTCAAACTCAAGCAGAAATCGCTTTCTTTCATTCTTTTCACAAAAACTAAGTTTATCAATCTACAGTATTCGAAAATAACTAACTCACAGAAATTCAGCTAACAAATCTGAATCAATAATCGGAGCCTACCCTCCAAGAACGCTTAAATTTAGACTGAAAAATACCGGAAAAAACGTTACATTGCCAGATTAATAAAAATGCTTTTACGGAGAAACTAAAATCGTGTTGACTATTTCAAAACTAATTATTGCCTCTTTACATGAACGGAAAGACAAGAAGTTCACATCTATTGAATTGGTGAAATGAATCAAGCAGGCAAGAATGACACGAGATAAACTAGAGGCCTATATTATCTTATACTTTTAAACGTATATGGTAGGCATAATTCACAAGAACTAGGGGCGAAAATTGAATATGTAATGCAAATCGAATTTAAACTCTCAAACAACAATTTAAAATTGATTATCATTTGTTTGAATTTATAATTTATATAAAAAGTAGCCCCTGTTATAAAAGCAAGAAGTAAAAAAAAACTTGGTAGCGTAATTAGCTTCAGTAGGTATTTCACGCGTCTTGTTCGATATTAGGGCCGATGGGAGAAAAATATAATTTCCTTGAAAGACGAAGGATGCCCACAAGGGATTCGTGACTTTATTAGCAGTGCAAGCACAGAAAATACTACGAACTATACGTTTTTAGAAGCTCCAGGTTGGGAGCACATACCTTGCACAGTTCATAAGCTGCTGACCCCCGGTGCGAGTGCGACCGGAGTGGGCGACTCCCCATCTACCAAGTCGAGCCTTGGTCTACCCCCTCAACTAGGGTAAATGAGCGTATGCATTAAGTTATCAAGGGGCAAGTACATGCATAAACGATGAAGGGATCACGTCTGGAGGGAGCAAGGAGAGCAGGCAGCAGAGGAAGAAGGAGGAGAGGCGGCGGCACCTTCGCTTGTTGCTACTCTCTCACCTCCCGCACCCCTGCTCCTCGACACCCCCTCCTACACTCGCTATTGGCTCCACACACTTGCTCCCCCATCCCCGCACTCTCTTTACCTACCTCACTAGAGCGGAGACTCCCACTGCACCCTCTATCAGTATATCCCAATCCATCTTATCCTATACTTCTCATACACGGTGCACTGCGTTTTATAAGAAAATCAGTTATGAAAGTGTTACTTCTCAAAATACCACAATTTCAGTACCCAAGAACGGAGTCTGAATTGATTACACGTACACTGTTCCAAGTACCCCAAAGCACATCCACGGGTAGCTTCAAGCGTCATATTGGACCTCACTTTATATTTCTGCTCTGTAGTCTATTATTTACTATTACCGCATATCCACTTTCATACACTCAATTAAAAAACTAGAAACAATCACCACACTACTCTTACTTTCAACACCAGCATGTACGTTCACCAATTCGCTCTTCGTGTAACACACAGCTACTTCCCTCACTCCCGATGCCATCACTACGCAACGCCAACCACAAAATTCATCATCCAACGCCACCAGCAAGACGTATCAAAAACCGACACCACAGCCCAACCCTCACCACACCACAATCGAGTCAGTGGGAGCTCTCACACGCCCCCTCACCCTCCTACCTCCCACCGCGTCTCGCTGCTCT
>VOMN01045782.1:0-18663 GCA_014899125.1 Orchestia grillus | reverse complement strand
CCTTAATTCACCGGCGATACGTCCTTGATTTTTAATAGGCTCGGACATACGTACATACTGTCGTCGAATGAACAACGTTGCGTCTACATCCCTACATAAACTAGTCGCGCAAATAGTAAAAAATGACGGTACTTTCTGTATATGTTCGTAAAACGAATGATATTTTTCCCAAAAAGGAATATGTATTGAGTCAGAAATGTTCACCATCGTTTCCTTTTGTTCCCAGTAAAATTGAGAATTCGTAATCAAACTATGTTAATCCAAAATAATGTCATATCTTATTCTATCAAGTAAAGTTCCACTTCCTTTATAATACATTTATTTTGATAGGATATCCTATCTACGTCACAACGGCCTATTATTTCGACTTATAGGAATTTCTTTTCCGAAATACTGATGAGGACCAAAAGACCAACAAGGAAGCGAGCACCCAACTAACTGTGTATTGTTATATAGTAGAAAGATTTCCCAAATGAGTTCTCACATCCGGGGGAGAAGGCTAACAATGCTCTAACTAATTCTGAGGCTCTCATTCGTTGCATGTTGGCTCAGTTTACTGACGAACCTATACGATCATTTTTAAAAAAACACGTACACAACAATGCCCTAGTCGATCGCCGGGATGGATTAGCATTGGCCAGCTTACAAAATAATACTTCGTTTTACTACAAGTAAAACGCAGAAAAAACTATTATATATCTACACTTTTTGTATCCAGTTCCATTGCCCAAGAAATGTAAAGTAATATTTTAGATGAAAAAGTATATCACTAAAGAAAGTTAAAACAAATTCGTCTTTAATAAAATCCATACGTAACATTTTGGGTTACACATTGCTTCTATTTCAAGCGTTCCACGACTCTATCTCTCTGACAAGAATTTCAAAAATGGTCGTTCAATGCTCTGCCAAAGATGAAATGAATTCTAACTTTTAATTTAAAGAGAAATGAGAAATTATTTTTCCTCGTCATTTTTCAGTGACGCATCAGTAATTATTTTAGTCGGGCGCCTCAGGCCACGCTTGGACGAGATGATGAGAGTCTTCTTCAAAAATCTAGGGTGAAAAGCTCGAATTTTTTGAGTGAGCTGAGCAACCGAGTCAGCCAGGTTCTGCTACACCTATGAGCTGCAGAAAATAATTTCAGATCCTAAAATTATCAGCAGAATAGAGACTGTAATTCCATCTCTAGAGTAAGGAATACCTTGTGTTGAGATACTATTCCAATACTATCGTAAATTGTAGAGAACATTATGTGGGAAGGTATGAAATGAACTATTAGTAAGTAGAGCACTTGACGGAAATAACTTAATTTCACTCACATCCAGCAGTGTTCCAAACTTCGCTTGACACAAAATTGCACGTTCATATTAGTGCTCCAAGCCCACAGCAATGAGTAACGTTTCTACAATGTATTACAAAACAAAGAGTAACGTTTTCACAATATATTAAACTTCCAGTCTCGCACAACTTTAAAACAAGAATCTAAATTCAACACCGGTAGTAAAATACAGTATTTCATACTACTGGAGGATACCCCCGTTCTTTCATTTCTCTAATTCTTCAGGTGTTTTCCAAATTTACGGATTTCAAGCTTATCACTGATGAAAACATTCAGTTGAGGAAAAAACAATACAGAAATTTACTGAATTTTTATAACTCAACGTATATATTTCGTTAACTATTCAGTAGCTAGTGTCTTGCAAATGAATGTGATTCCAGAAAAGAAGAACAGAGGTTTGAGGATGGATGCCTACTTTTTAAGTAAGATTTTACTTGTCTTGTCAGTTTCTAAATTAAAAAACTTTTTGAATACATGGGAGCCGCAAAAAAATGTTCAAAAATCAATAACATGTAATACATAAAGTACCAAAAAGATCTTAAAACGTTGTATTCTTGAAAAACGTTTTATGACTTAGTGTTATTTGATTTCAAGATTACAAAACGTAATATACGCTTATCGGATAAAATTTTAATCATTCGCTGATTTTCGAGCTGTACATATTTACTATATTCCTCAATCAGTTTTCAATGACCGAAGATTATGTTAACTGCAAGTGCTGAGCAGGTATCCGTCCGTATTCATTCAGAGCTAGTAAGGTATAGATTTATTTTTCGAGTACTCCACAACGATAGACGAAAGCAAGACGTCTCGGAACGGCAAAAAAGGGCTTCTGTATTCGATCGGGCTAATGGAAACCCAGTGGAGGAAGAATCTGAATTCGCTGGTATTACATGCCGCACTATTATGTAGGTGTAAGAAGAATGGAAACAATCCTGTACATACCGCAATTCAAGGCGAAATTGTAGCCGGATAAAAATTCTAGCCGATGGCGACCACAGCAGTGTGCCCCGAATTGTTGACCGGGACGAATGACGAATCCTTGTTGACAAATTGTCACTTTGCGTCGAGGATCGAACTACTGTGAAACCCCAATGGTGGTCTAATTCTCCTATTGTTTCTGGACGAACCCTTTGTTGTGAACTCCATGTAGTGGAGTTCACCCTTCACATCTAATAGGTAAGCTGAGATATGAAAGGTAAGCTGAGATATGTTGATGTCATTTATTTAACAGCAAAATAATTAAGGGAGAAAAACCCTGAAGACAGTCAATTTGACGCATGAAATATAGTAGTTAAAGCTTTATGTTTTAATTTTAAGGCTGTAATTTTACTAATTGAAGAATCGAAAGGTATATACTTTGTATGTAACGGACCTCAGAACATACGCTATATATTTCTTTCTTTCTTTCTAAAGCTGGGGGAATTATAAAACCATTTCTTTATCGTATCTAACTAAACAGGTGGAGGGAAGATTTAATCTCATCGAAGATACTTTGCAAAACGTGTAGAATATTGACGAGGTGAGTTTCGTAACGGTAAAATCAGGGAACTGAAGGCATTGCGACGAATTGTATTGAAACTGTGTAATAGAGTGAACTATTGGTACACCCAACTCATTGCAATTGGCTCCATTACAATCATCACTTAAGCCGAGCGTTTATGGTGTCCATCTGGCTGCGGTTTTAGTGTCAATGTTATGATTAATGAAGTGTTCCCGTCAGTGAAATGGAAGATCAAAAATTATTGATGATATTGCTGTCTGTATTAGTCGGTTGGATTTGTATAGGGTTGAAACTATCTGGTTTGCCGTGATTGGTTCGTGGCTCGTGAATGTTCTTAGGAGTACGGGATTGTGTGATGATTTTGTTCAATTTATAACTTGTGATTATTCGAGTACATGTTGCTAAGGTATTTCGGGTCTTTTAATCCTGAACACGTGAATAGAACTTTTGAATATGGACCGGAACCATCCGAAGCAGTGACTCGGCGGGAGTCAGAGTCAAGTGTTCTACACCTCACTGGAGTACCGAATTATTTTAATTTATCTCGCTCATTGTGCTTTCTTGAGTGTGTTGGTAATATCTGTGAAGTATTTCTTTATACCATGCTAAGGGGAACGCCAAAGCCCTATGTGCAAGCTATGGTGCTGATGGGCAATGTTGACTCGTAAGTTGATTGAATAAATAATTGTTAGTTATTTGAGTGGTTATTTATACATTTACATACTCGTGCCCAAATAAGCCGCACACGGCAAAGCCGGGATGCTTTTCTATCGAATAGCCTTACCTCTCGTCACATAGTTTTATTTTGCTCATTTTTTTCAGATTTTTGTTCATGTTATTTGAAGTTTTCAAAATGAACAAAATCGGCGGGAATTTTTTTCGTTAAAATTACCAGTCGAATGAGCAACGCCGAAAACTCTTAGATCATACACCCCAAAATCAGAAAAATACTTTTTTCCAAAAAGACAAATAAATAAAAAACGATTTTTTTGAATTTCATATGAATTACCAGAATACGATGGTATATGTATCGTGCTGAAAATGTATTGCAATGGTACATACCTACCGCAGGTCGGTTCCAGTGCACATTGGAACATGCGAGGGGGAGTTATAAAGCCCTAGTATAAATTTATCTATTTTTTTGAGACCCGAACAATAATTCATGATGAATTGAAACTTTCTCTGTATCTCAACTTTTTTTCATAGTATTCCTTTAATAAGTTTTTAATAAGTCAATAATTCCTAAGTTTTTTGCAGGTGTTTTTGCACATTTCAGTTCTGCATTAATTGAGTAAAGCTTCATTCTTCCAGACCAAAAAGGTTAGGAGTAATTTTCCTTCAAGGTAAAAAAATCTCATTGCCACGAAACACGGTAAAAAAGTGTCATTTAATCACACGTGTCGAGGGGAAGGAGGGGAAGGAGGGGAAGGAGGGGAAGAGGAGGAGGAAGAAGGAAGGGGGGGGGGAGTGAGTTCTGGTGTCCACGTGCAGAGTACAGTTGACTGGAGCCCACAAATTCCTAGCCTGTTCACTCTTAAAGCCACGGAGCTGGCGAAGCAAACAATCTCATACGTTGACAATACGAATTAAACAAGTTTTTTTTAATACCTTTGCATCTTTTTCAAGCCATAACTCAGTAAGTTTTGCACACACAGCTGTGAAATTTATGTACGTTATGAAGAAAATAAGAAGAAACGTTTTGCAATAAAAAACAAATTTCGAACTTTTCATTCAAGTTCGACAGGACGGTCCCCATAGTACTAGTTCGAAATACTCGAACTGGGTTTTTAAGATATTTAATCAACATATTCGTGCCTCTCATGTTTTACGCAAATGTAATTAAAACGCTGAGGGCAGACTACAAAAGAAGGCGGGCCGAATTTTTTTTTCAACTCTTTCTTACACAATAAGTGTATCAATCATTTACTCTCATTTTAAACATAAATTTGTGTATTTCAACCAAATTTTTTGTTTGAAGGAATAGTTTAGGTACAGTCACACATAAAATTAAAATTTTTTTGCAATTGTGCGAGATAACCATTGTTTTTAGAGACCGTGTCATTCGAGTCGGCCATAGGGTGGAATTTGGACACAGCAGTCCCAATCTGACTTCACACAATTTTTGTCTTTTGTGCTATTTAGAAAAACCAAGCTCTCGATAACTCCCAATTGACTCGCAAAATTCTCGTGGGGTAGAGCCTTAAATGAAAAAAATACCTTAAAACAGCTCGAATAATATTCAAAAGTCAATGCGTGAATTGAGTTTGGAATCGAAAATATGTTGAAAGCAATTGTGGACGTTGATTGTAATAGAACCATAAATTTAGGCTGCGATGGAAATTTGTTTTAGAAGAATCGAAAAATATACTTTTAAAAGCCCTAAATAATTAGTTTCCTTATTTTACTATACTATGGTTTTTTGCGAATAAACTTTGTGCTGATGCTTTTGACAATCCACTCGCGGACCTGTGAAAAAAAATTACGCCCACTTATTGTGCAACTGTTTTTCAACTATTCCAATGAACAAAAACGTATTTAACCGGTTAAAGAAGACAAATTAAGGCTAAAATGTGAACCAGGAAAATTTCCGATAATTGATATTATTAAGTATTTGAAAATCTTGTGGTTAACCCTGTACAACGACTGTTAGTTCATTTCACCTGCAGATTACGGCCAATACTTCAAGTCAGTCCAGCCTTGAGACGGTCATTTAACTCCTCAACTGAATTATTGCACGCTCAAAGGCTGCTGCGTTCTGCAGTAGATAGATTTCAACAAGCTCTGTCTTGAGTGGAACTGAATTATTTGTTGATTGTAAATTATATCCTAAGTTGATATCAGTGAGCAAAATAGGTACTTTGATCACATAGATTCTCAAGCGAGTAAACTTATTGTTATAAAAGGCTTGGATATTTTTAGGAACGTTTTTATACGCCTTTGGTTCGTCATCTCCCCCACATCTTCAGCTTATTCATCGATTGCTTTCAACAATCTAATGTTTGCGTGTCATCCACATGTTCTCAAACTTGTTACCCTATTTTTGTTCTCCCCTGCTTTATTCGTGATGAACCGGGAATGGCGGTTGCGGCTACTGCAGCACATGAGAAGAAGCAAGACCTTGCTCGTTACAGCCATCGGATCATTTTGTTCTTCCACCATATCCTAACATTTAACAATACAGCTCATATTTTTCGAGTGCTGCATGATAAATGCGATGATTTTCATAATAAAAAATCTACGTACCAGATAAACTCAACATTTCTATAACGGTTATGCTGCACACACGCTACATCTTTCATCGCAGGAGGAAATCGAGTAATGTATTTTTTTTATTTGTAAACATGCAATCTTGATATGTACTATTTTTGTCATAATTCAAGTGTGTAGTAACTTATCATCCAGCCGATAAGCTAATTCGATAGGTTTGGTTCAAATTTTTTCCTGAACTTTATCATGACTACCTTAAATATTGAAATATTGTGTAAAAATATTGCCAAATATCCAATTTGTGCAGCAACCTTGACTTCACTTTCTTACAACTTTTTTTAAACCAGCTAGTTTGAGTACTCTTTGAGACTACATGGCAATATCAAATGTAAAACCAACTCCAAAATCTCACTCAATGCTTCGAAGTCAAGTTCCTGTGTGAGGTACAGTCGTTCGGACTTGCACTCTGCTCTTCGGAAATTTAGAGCACATTTCATCAACAAGCTAATATGCTCTCATCGAGATTAGCACGCTAACACTTTAATATACTCGAGCAGAATATTTTGTCGCGAATGTTCTACTCAACCCTGAGGCACGTGGCAGGTCGTTGACTGATCAAGTGATTCTCCTGCTTTGTGTTTTCCTCATAAGAAATATATTTCGATTGGCAAGTGGTCATGCTCTGAGTAAAGCAATTCCAGATTATGTCCGTAACTCAAAAAATCACTTTCTAAGTTATACGTAAAATATAAAATCATGATGGTATTAAATAGTTTCAACGAATGTTGAGTGAAGTGAAGTACCTGCATACAAAACGAGAGCGAGGAAGGCTGTACAAATTCGTCCATCGCTGCAGAAGCGATGCCTGGCAGCTCGCTCCATCTCCACTCCACCTAAGGCGAACGGAGCGGCTGGCTGAGATTTATCAACCTGAAACAAACGTAGCAATTTTTAATATTATGTTGTTGCAGTGACTATTAAAGCTATCTTCTGCTAAACTAGTATCTAACAGCATACGAAGTTGCTTCGCCTCATCAGACGCCAATCGTGTTTTGAACACCAAAATGCCCTGGCATTTCGGGAGTGCATTCATTTTTCGAAAAGAATGAGTGACCGCTAGAAATTGAGGCTTCATATCTCTCTCGCTCCTGAAGCCTATTTTTCATTTCACAGGGTTGGTCAATGAGATGTTAAACCTGCAGAGAACTCTTCGCCTTAGGCAGCCATTGTTAGATACTTTATGACAAACACTGATTTGTTTACTGGAAGTGGTTCCAGTATTAAACAATTTTACGCTATGGTCACCGTGAGAGGCCAACTGTAGTCAGCTACTTGATTTTTTTTTTGCAGTGGTGTGCTGCCGCACCATTCTTATTTCCTTTATATTCGTAGGGCCTTCGATGGCGACCGAAATTCCTTGTTTTTATTCAGCGTAGTAGCATAGATTAAAAATTTAGTAATACCCTTCTTCACTCTTCGCCTGCTCATTACAGTGTTTCCTTCAAAATCGACGGCTAATCTCTCAACAACTGCTTTTACGTTTCTTGTTTCAGCGAAAGTTAGGACTACAAAAACTTATTCTGCGGCATTAGGTGCATGAGTTATTGATCTAGCATAGATTGTATTGCAGAGCTGGTTTCCAAAGGATAGCTGGGATTCTCTCCTCGAGATACATGGGCTGGAGCTGAGTTAGCAAATATACCCTAATATCATATGTCCATGCATAATTAGTATGATATCAATGGACACAAAATTTAGTTGAAATCAACATTAGAAAATGGGTGATCTTTTTTTGGTCTACCCTATATAAAAGCACTGTACTTCAAATAGTTATACGACGAAGAGAAAATTTTCTTACTAGATATGTCAAAAGTCTGGCTACAAAAGTTAAAATCAGTATTATGACGAAATCAACCAGAGCTTTATGATACTGAAGTCTAAGTAATGGATGTATAGGTTTTAGCTTCACTGTTCTTCATAGTATTTCTCAGGTTATTACATGTCGATGAATGACCGAAAATGAGAAATGTAACGAAAATGTGAAAATCAAATGTTACAGAAAACGCTGGAATCAATGTGATATTTTTAGAGGGCGTAGGCATTCAAATAAGTTGACTGCTTACATGAAGAATAATTAACCGACACAGGGGAGCTTCTTCCATTAATTAAAATTAATTTGAGGAGGACGGCCGCACCTTTCCACAGTGTGAAAGCACAGTTAAGGGTTACGAGAAGAATTAATCAACTCATGATGGCAACATGAAAAAAGACTGATGAAGCCGATGCACTTGCGGAAGCCGTAGAGTATATATCTACGTCGAAATGAACTAAAAATGATCCTATACAATACTTCGCTGCCCGAATTAAGAAGAGGCTGATAAAAATTAAGTTTTACGGAATCACATCAGCCAAATCACTTTGCGAAACCTCCTCCCTATAAGAAAACTCATTAGAATTCCGCATATTTTAAAAGATTGACCTCTTTCAACAAGTTTGAGTCCATTTTTTTCAAGCTGTGAAAATCTTCTTGGACACAGCGGCAAGACTCTTGATAGCTGGAAAACAGTTCAGGGAAGCAGTAGGTTAAGATTTGTTTTCATACATCATGTATTAAATGTCAACAAAGAACTTTGAAATCATACACATTGGATACTATGGAAGAGAAATGATACCACGGACCTACGAAACTAAAGGTGAACAGTTTCATACACTCCCAATATCAAAATATTGGAACGATTAGCTTATACTGCTTGGATGAGGCAACAGGACGTGGAGCCAAGCGCTTTACATTTTCAGGCAAAGATTTAAAGATTTAAAAAGTATTCCCGGGAAAAGATCAGTTGCAGGCATTGTTAGCTATACATGACTTTTATGTAAGTTCTGTGAGTTCTCAGTGTGCTTCATTTCGTTCTGTCTCAGATTCGATAGATGCTCAGAATATTTTGCGTCGTACGAGTATATTCGTACTGATTACTAAATTTAGATATGTTTCATCTCATTGAATGCTAATTCAAGATTGAGGAAGAATAAGTATTTTAGCGGGCTGTTACTCAGCACGCATTAGATCTAAAGAAGATTCTCAATACTTGACATACTTACTTTGAGTACCATATGATTTTTGTTAAATAATTTCAGCTTCAATTACTCGAAGCGTGTGATCATGCATCATGAACACACATTTTCTGCATTTTAAATATAAATAGTGTGGATGAATTTTGTCTTTTAATTTTCTTATTTGTGGACTCCATGAAGTATTGGTAGCGTGAAGGCTTCGCAGCCGAGAGCACCAGGGTTCGAACCTCGGCTCAGGCGAGCCATTTTACGTAACCAGGGAGTACTTCCCTTGAAAAAGGAAGCTTAAACAACACATTCCTCACATCCCTCACACACCAGTAATTGTAAGGCATTTAAAACTCAACGGTAAAACATGTTGGAATTAATAATGTTTCTGTAGCAAGGAAACTCATTTAATGAAACGCATGAAGTAAAATATTCTCAATGTAATTTTTGGAAGGCTCGAATGTAGTAAATGTAGTGAAGCGTTATAAGCTATAGTTTCGTATTCTAAGAATAAACTGTGTCGGGGTTTTGTGCGATATTCGTGAATAACAGTTAAAAAACTACAGTACGTTTTGCCTGATTATGCAATTATATTTTATACAATGAAACATTGAAATATCCTTGGTATTTTTAATATTTATACAACATTAGATTTTAACATTTGCAACATATAAAGAATAGTTAGTTCTAACAATATTTTATGTTCAGAGAAATAATTGTACTTTTAATCGCCAAGTCATTGGAAGTTTGTGAAATTTCGTAATATCAACTGTTCCGTTAAATTGTTCAAAATCACTATTAATACCAGAAACGGACAAGAATTTTGGTCTTACTAAAGAAGATCGTGCTAAAATAGTTTCCATACTTGGAACTAGTAGGTCAACTCTAGAAATACCCAAAATTTAAGTTGTGATCATCGTACTATCAAGTCATTTGTTATCTGGTAAAACATATGAAAAGATATCAGAAAGTGGGCATTTACGAAAGAGTACATTGTTACGTCCATAAATAAAGTTAGAAACTTCCAAAACTCATCCTAGAAGCAAGAAATTTTTGAATGAGTTGGAGCGTGAAAAAAGTTGGTAAAACCACCAGATGTAGGATCCTCAATGCCCCTTGCCAAAGTGAAGAGCCCCACCAAAACGCCCCCATTGATCGAGAGAAACAGAAATAAGGTTGAATGAGTACAAGATTATATGAAGATTAATATAAATGATGTAATTTTCACTGATGAGTCCCGTGAAACGCTCGATAGGTCTGATGGGGAGTCATCTGGTTGGCTGTTGAATTATCGTTCGGCAACAGTATCTATGAATGGCTAACGAGGTGGTGGAGGAATAATGTTTTAGGCAGGTATCCAAGGAGATGAGTTAATTATCCCACTACAACTACGAAAATGATTGAAATTAAATTTGAATTCATATAGTAAGCTCTTAGAGGATGCCTTTCCTCTCTGGGCTGATGAACAACCAATGATGAAACATGGTCTTTGATGTTTCGATAGAATAATGCACCTACACAAAGATCAAAAAACACAACCAAATGGCTTAGACTATGAATTCAAAGGGTACAGTTTAATTGCATAGACTCCACACAGTCCTGATTTGAATCATATGGAAAATTTTTGGTCCATGTTCAAGGTGGGGTCCTATGCTGACGAAAAGTAATACTCTAACTTATAAGTCCTATGGGGCGTTATTGAAAGTTATTGTCGACTAAAAAAACATTTAAAATAGCACAATTGACATCAGCAGTCGACAGACGTCTCATTAAAGTATTTAAGAAAAGAAGAAACCATGTTTGCTCAAAGCCTGCTTTAAAAGTTTTAGATGTTTCGTCATTTGATCATACCTGGTCGTATTCAGTAATTGAGTACGGAAAATATAATTCCATCGCTAAAATAGAGAATAAAAGTGTTATTCTTATTTTTTCCTTCGCTTAATCAAAGTGAGAGTTGAATTAAGACCTAGATGAAGAAATCCATTAAAATCTCACTCATAAAATTTTGTTTCACTTGAATGCTCAATTGAGAATTATAATTCGAACACAGCAGGAACAGTCCTGCAACTCGCTATTTTTCCTTGAAATCATATACGCACATATACAGCGAAATTTAGCCTAAAAATTTATTTTTATCATATTATATATCATTAATGAACTCTAAGACTTCAGAATATCGATTATTACTTCATTGACAATAGATGTAAAAAACTCCATAAGAACGAACAATCACTCTATCATATTTCTCAGAAAACCTTGAATTTGGCTTGCGATGTTAACGAACTAAAAATTTGCTAGAGCACGGTAAACTCGTCATAGCGAATTTACAACTTGGCTGATTTTTTTACGCACTAGTTAGTATTACGTGTACTCATGATCCCTTTTAAAGATAAAGATCAGCCAGACTCACGGAAGAAGACAAATAGATAGCGAAATCAAATCGAGGCATAATGGGAACCAACAAGTCATGTAATACATTTCGTATTACAAAAACGAAAAATAATTCCAGAGCACCATAAATTAGAATTAGAAGATGGTAGAATGGGATAAGAGAGCAATAAATTTCTACTTGGGCTATTGGCGATCGGACTTTGTCGACCCAACACAAAGCTTTCTCTGCTGGTAATGAATAGCGTTATTGTAGCTCATTTCTCGTCTGCATTCCTGAGACCTAAAATCTTACAGCCAAGCTTACGCGCTTTGTTCATTTGAAGTAAATGTGTTACTTCTAAGTTATTCCTCAGTTAAAAAGAACTCGTTATGTTACAGAGAGCAGTCATTACTGATAAATAATGCTTTGATTTTCACGAGTGTTCTGGAGGGCAGGTGAATAATTTCAGCTGATTGCCCTACTTTACTTGTTTTATTGAACGATCAAAATTTATTCACTATGATTCATCAATTCATATTTCCTGTCCCCAGTAGCTTTTCATGCAATATTTCTCACTTTTACCCCTAACGCTTCGGGGTGTTGATCACGTATTGTGGTGTTGATTACATTGGACACTCAATGTTAAAAAGCCCATAAAATCCTTCAAATCACGGAGGACTTTAATTTACATCGAGAATCAGCACTTCACTTGCAGTGGAAGAGATGAAGTGATAATACTGCTTGTGGGAGACTTTTTTTTGAGTCGTTTTCCAGTGTGAGATGAAGTAACGCGCTGCTTGAGAACAACGAACACCGACAGGCCACAAAATGTTATTCACGGAAACGAGTATGAAAAATGTACCGATTTAAGGACAGATGTTCTGAAAGGCATCCGCCATATGATTCCCACAAGATTTATCATCAATTCTGAAAATTAGAGCCGATTCTATACAACAGCAGTCATCAACAGTTAGTGTACTGAACCCGGTAAGAATTATAAGAATTATTTTATTTTTGATTGCAAAAATTCACATCAACAAGCTAATTCTGGACATCTGCCACATAAAATTTATTTATAATGCTCAGTTTGTTTCACACTTGCAATGAAGCTCAAGTACCGCACGGGTTCACTGAATCTAAAAGAATCCGATCATATTACTTATCGTAAAGTTCGATATGTTTTCTCTTTGTTCCTGGTTCGGTAGATGTAAAGGATAGAAACAGCGGTGAATTGTATTTTGGACCCACGTTAGCGGCCTGAGCGTCCGGCAGGTTCACCTGGCCCAGAAATGGACTTGGTATCAGCGAAGGGGTCTGTGCTCCGGACGACCGTCTGGTCGGAGATATTCGGAGTTTGTGCTCGCCCCAATCTTGAAAATTGGTTGCGCCTCCCTCCCTAGGTAAATTCTTCGTACAAGTAGACGAGAAATTATAAATTTTGTGAAAGTATTTCAAACCGTACAAATATTTACAACAATAATCAACTTTAACAGTCAAGCTCACATCAAATCGATGATGTATGGGGCAATGCAGTGAAATTTAATATTGTAAAATTCAATAAATATATATATATATATTTGACCACGTATCATTCGCATACCCAATGCATATCGCGTGACTGTGATTCCCTTAAATTTCTCGTACCCTTAACATTTATTACTTATAACCTAATATAGCTCTTAAATCTGTTTCAGTGTCATTAAGTTTAAGACGTTTGCGTTATGGTAATAAACACAACATTATACCAACTTGTGACCGCTGCATCAGAAATTACGTTCTATTTTCGTTTGTACACCTCTCACTTTAACAGGCTTATACACTATGAGAGTGAAGCTTTAGTGGCAATGTTAGTTAATTAATGTCGTACAAGAGCTAATAAATTTAAAACGGTAAAATTCTTCTTCTACACCTTGATTTTCAATCATCGATGCCTCATTTCGTTTAAATTTACAGAAATATAGACTTAGTACGTTCACAGGCACAACCAATTGGGATTCAATTCTTTTTTGTTATCTGCTGTAATAATACCAGTACTATACTGTAGCAACGTTCTGCAATACTTTGCAAAGATCAAGAGATTTAAAACTATTACTATTTTTAATATACAATAATTCTACTTCAAGACATCACTGTTTCATTCCATATAAGTACTTAGCTACATGTTCAACTTTATTTTCACAGTTCAGAGTATTTACAAATCCTTTGAAGTGTTATTGTACCACAACTCACATTAAAATTATTTTAAGTATCAAATGCTATCACATGCATTCTGAATAACTTAATAGGTTCTGATATTTTTTTTCAATTTACAGCCTATTTATCAACTGTAACTCCTTGAATTTAATAGGAATTCACAATGAATCATACGATGGTTTTGGTTAATATTTAATCCAACGTGCTAATCACCCCTGCACATTCAATGATAGGCTAGTGGATTAACAATCACAACTGGGAGTCTCAACGTGACACCCCCGCTCGTTTTTAAGATTGTAGTTTTAATGATTGAAAAACCGATGAGAACCATACTTTGCATAGGACTGATTTCTGAATAAATGATTTATCCTTTATCGTTGTTTGTTTCTATTTAATACCCAATTATTAGATGAAGCCATAGAAGATATTAGACGCTTTAGCTAGAGCAGGAATACTTACAGCGCGTAAACTCGATTCAATTCCTTACCTTATGTGTAATTTATATGTAGCGTCATAGAGCGTTATGTGTAATTTACAAAATATACATATAACGCTGTCAGAATTTTTACAAACTGAAATTTTTTCGCAAAACTTACGCAAAGATTTACTTTAAGCGGCAAAACTACGTCGAAAATTCATATTTATACCATTCTCTGTATGTAACGCACCTTGAAATGACAAAAAACGTGTCCCTCATGAAAATTTAGCATCAAACACTTCCAATAACTATTAAACCACCCTAATAACACTAACTCAAAAGAATGTAGTGTCACTTCACACGACCAGTTAGTCCTCTCGAGTAGTACGTGTACGGTCGTCACTCTTCGCTCCTTCGAATCTCACATGCGTTCACACTAACCATCATTTGTCGAGTAACCATCCGACTTCTCAAAAATGATAACATCAGCCCTAATTATTCGATCCGAATGCTGAAACGCGTTATGAATCGTGTGCGTGTCAATATCGCCAAGTGCTACGGCGATTTTTTCTGATTTTACTCGTACTGTAATGATTTACTGTCCTTGATAATAATTTGCACAATAACAATTCTGACATAATAACAAACGATCCATAAAACTTTCAACTATTTTTCTTCGTTAATTTTTGTATTCATCTGAAGTTCTCTGGAACACTTCACACTACCAATCGAAATTTTAACTTTAATTCAAAAATGCTCCGATCAAATAGTACGCATTCGAGCGAAAAGCCTATCTCCAGAGCTCCTAACGAAAAACTATTATACTTAAATTTATTTTCTACTATCCTATCTTTCAATCGTCACAGTATGCAGGATATAAAAATCGCCAAAAATGTGCTGCAGATGTTTGAGAGTACACCGTGAGTGACAGGATGTCTTGTACGCCATTGTGTCACATACTTTTTTGTCGCACGTTAACAAGACTGAACTTGAGCAAATCCAGAAAATGAAGAGGTCTTCTAGGCTGTAAAACACTCTGATTTCACTATTGCTGCCCATCAGAAAGTCTCCCGCTCATTCATCTTCAAAGTTCAAAAAAATTAAGGCCGCCATTTCAGACGTGGAAAATGTTCCACGAGGAAAACGATAATGTCGGCTCTCGAACAGAATCAGGACACTGGAATTCATCGATTCCGTCCAAGCTGCTTTTCAAGAGAACCATCAGGAGTCAACGAGGGCGCTCTCTAGAGCTGCAAATTGAAAAAGTCACTAGAAGACGTGTGGTTCATGACGACTTTCGATCCAAGTCGTACGCGATACGGAAAGGCCAGTTCTTGTCCGAGAGAATCAGGAAGAACAGAGTGACCAGAGTCAAGCACCTTTTGGGTGCTGGTGATGTCTACATCGATGTGTACAACACGGTTGTGAAGCCCTGTGTTTATAATGTTAGTATGTGGCAGGTCACTTGGCCTGAGCCCAAAGATTCAGCAGAGCTCTGCTCAAGCCCGTGCAGTCCATTTAACTTACGAATGGATGGTGAAAATTTTTCATAACTTCGTCACTATTAAAACTACTATTAAATCTGGAAACGGGAATTAATGGCGAGCTCGTTTAAAATGTGAGAATGTATCACATCAGGATCTGAGGTAACAGTTCCACCTGATTTTCATTCAGCTAAAGTCAATATGTGCGGCAGGGGTAGAAGATTTTTCCTGTCCTGTTATTGTACATGTCTGTACCTTAAGGTCCGTTTAAATTGAAATTAATACCTGACAACGTTCCCCATAGTTTGCTAAATCTACAGAATGATACAATGAAGTGTGAACTGTCAAATGCTATATTAAATATAAATTACAAACGACTATGTTGGGACGTTGTATGTAAAAATATGGGTAATTTAATGCTCTTTCATCTTATAAGAAGTTCGTTCAACGTATTCTCATTTGCTCAGATGATTCGTCGTAGACGAGTAATAACTTGTTCGCTCGCGAGTAGAGGTAAGGTTTCAGCTAAAATTTCATGCTTTTACTGATTCAATTTTTCTTTTAGAGCATTCACTCTTGTACGGGACGTAGTGCAAGGCATTAGCTAAAAAACTGGCTACACCCCGAAGCCCATAGGATACAAAACTGGTGAGCAAAGAGGCTGACGTTCCTTCGACAAGAATCCCTTGAAATTGTCCCTGCACCAGGATTGAACCCTTTTGGTAGAGTAAAAGGCGGCTCCGTCCTGTCGAAATTTAACACCATCATTTCTTACCGTGGTATTTACTCGAGGCTCAATTTAAACCTTCAACATGCTGATATAAATATATTGGTTTATCTTAACTCCCTCTTCGATGAAAGTCACAGGAGTTATTAACCATTGGATGCGACACCCACCCATGCCGTAACCGAAGCGGGTTTTCGTCTTTTGAATGATGTTCTGAATTCAACAGGGACTGATTCTTTGCGTTCTGTTCGATGATTTTGAGACTTGGATGGTGAATAATTTTTCATTGGACCAGAGAACTTGAGGCTGTGTGCCATCAATGAGTTTTGCAGAAGCAACTTGCTCTTTCGATTCTTTCGTTTTTGTTGTTTCAGAAAGAAACTGTTTTTTTGTGATCTTGTATACTGTTACTCCGAAGTCATTTTTGAGCTGTCTCAGCATAGTAGAATGGTTCACATTGGCCTCTTTGATGAAGTCTTTGCACTCCGGCTAGGATTTTTTCGAAACTTTTGTCTGGCACTCTTGATGATCTATTTTATTCTTGCTTGTCTCATGGGGGTACTCCTGATTCTTGGAAGGCAGCTACCAGTCTCTCTGAGTCGTTAGATTGCTTTGAAAATGGCACAGCAACTGCCAGAACCCCGCAATAATTTATAAATTTCAAAAGCAGATTTTCCCCTTCTGTACAGGCATTCAATACTTTCATTCATTACTGTGTTCAAACATTTTGGAACATATGGTTGAATTTGAATTTAAATGTGGTAAATTAGATAGATAGACAAATGAATCATTTGCAAATAAAAGGGCGAACATTATAATTTATGCCATTTGGAAAATTATTTGAAAATAGGTAATACTTCGTAACTCCAACCTGTATAATTATTTTATGATCTTAGAACATATCTTTCGTACACACATTTATTTCTATATCACATCACGAAGAAGAATTTCTTGAATATGAAATAATGAACTTCTTATCAGGCTGACGTCATGTTAGCGTTATTTCAAAGTTACATTTTTATCGTGCTTAACTTTAAAATATTTCATGAATAACACGATGAGAGGGACACCGAGGTTTACATACTCTAAGGCTCTGCTCTCTGAATACCGAACAAAGCAAGTCAGAATTCTCGCCGAACTGCGACTGAGCTGATAGACTTACTGCATGCAAGTTATACGTAGTGTACAAATGTATTTCTATCAAAGAGGCCGATCAGCGTGCAAAAGACATCAAAAAAGAATGACCCTGTTTTGTGCGTCTCGCTCTGCAAGTGAGGAAACGAGGAGAAGTGTCGACAGTGGCGCTCAGCGGGGGAGCCGAGAGCAATTTGCGCTGCAGGCAAAACCGGCGCGCTGCCTGCTCCCTTGCGCACCTCCTGCTCCCTGGCGCAGGTCAGGAGTGCGGGGGACGTGGAGCTCTAGACGCTGCGTGAGGTAATGAGGGTTAGTACCAAGTGAGTCATTATTCTTATCAAATTTCAAGAGGCTCCTCTGAGAACGTGCTAGTGTATACGACTAGTAACGCATCACATATATCGGGAGAAATAAGTTTTTCAACCGACAATAACGATGAAGACTGCTAAAAAACAAACAAAATATCACGAATGAATAAAATAAGACACTGGGTGAAGCTATACGTACAAACACAATTACTTTGTAAATGAAGTATACGTGAAGATATATTTTTGAACTAATTTTAGTAGTTCTGAAAGTACGCTGAAAGCTGCCAGGCAATAAAAACATTTTATAAAGAATTACGAAAAAATACAGAGGAATTTCACTATTGTAGTACAACTAGTTCATAGACAGGAGTTCAATGGCATCACTTCACTTTTAATCAGAAAACTCGGACTTCAGCAAGGTAGTTCCTCCATAACGTAGGGCTAGTGAAAAATATACGATTAAATACCATACGTTTTATAACTGTCCTCGTGCATCTGTTTATGTGTCAGCAGAAAACCGAATTATTCTGGTACCCATACTGCATGTTGACCCGATGAAAAACTTATTTCACAGATATATTTTCTTGTGTCCCTTTGGTCCAGCGATGCTTCCATTATCGTTTTACGTTTAGAGAGTGTCAAAGTACTTAGCAGATTTCAAAGCATACCAAATTTCTATACAGTCTATCACATGAGTGCATACTCCGCGATCACGCTGTGCGAGATGCAAAAATAAAGGAGACACATCAAAATGATGCAGGTCAGTGCAACCAGACTTGTTTTAAAATGAGCATCTTGGAGTATGAATGGTATTGTCGGAATAGATAGAACGTAATTAGACTATAAATGTTATGGTCAGAATAGATAGAACGTAATTGGATTACACTGGGGAACACTTTTTCAGAAACTTTGAGTTGC
>VOMN01045758.1:0-10453 GCA_014899125.1 Orchestia grillus | reverse complement strand
ATTGCTTCGCCTTGCATCAAACCGCACTAACCGGCATCGAAGCCTTCACCAGTTTTTGATTGGGCAATTATGCGGTCTTGGGAGATTTCTAACAAACGTTCCTTTGCAATTAGTGATCTGTGAACTGGAGCACCATCTACAACCCATTAAGTACGATTATATGTTACCATATTTTACATTTAGGTGTGGGATAACTTCTCGATGTAATGTTGCAAGATATTTGACCCTATTCCTTGTTTCATTTACGAATATCGGGCAAATTAATATTTATTTTTGTACATACCAATTCAAACTGATAACTGATATCTGCAATTAATCTTTCCCAAGATTTGATTTTGTGAAGGATGTTTGTTCGAGTACCATTGTCTGTGAATCTGCTTGTTGCCTAGGCCATCTGTACAGAAAGCGGCGCATCTGCAACTGTAATTCGATTTGAGAAATGTTTCGATTTTCTGGGAAACCACTGCGCAAATTTTAGGCGGCCTTGCAAATCCGCTTTAGTTAGGTGTTGTTACAACTCTGTCTTGTACGGATACATTTTCTAACCTTTACATATGCCATGAAATGGCAAGAGATATTTCTGCACGATTTCGTCGGGTGATGAAGTTGGGCTGCTGTTATGTTAACTCTTGGGACACGTTCAATGTTCTTTGTAGACCTTGCTGATCTTTTTCTCCTCGAATATATTTTTTTTACATTTCGCACAGTTCCTCCATTTCTATATTTGTTAAGTCTTCAGAAAGGTGCGCTTTGTTGATGTCTCAGGAAAATTGTATTAAAAATTCATCTCTGACATTTATAAGACTTTTTGTTCATGTTGTCACAATAAACACTTGCTGGTCATTTGTAAACTAACGTGATTGATAAGGGCTCAAGAATCGCTATGAAGTATTTGCAGTGAGTAAGATAAATGTTTTGCACGTATTCCAGCAATGGATACTTTACCTCGTTTTAATAATGCCAAAAGTAGCAAATTATCGCCTAATGAAAACCGTGTAGTTCCTCACATCCGTGTTTTAATAGGTTATGACTACCGTCACTTTTATGATTATTGAATTAATATCGTTGACGTTAGTTGAACGTAATTTTCAGTACTTATTCCGTACTAACAATCAAAAAACTTTGCGCAAAGCGAAAAATATTGAATAATTTTGTAATAATGTTCATGTAAAAGTAGGTATGCTTTTTAGGATATACTGTATGATAATCGAATGTATTTTGGTGAGATCAATCAGTCGTGTCGAGAAAATGTCTCCGAGTGACGATTATGTGCTCTGAACGAAGTGAACAGCTTCTGTCTTATGCATTATTCTGACTTGCTCGTGCTTTATTCTTCTTAGTTAAGGTAATGGTATTCTAGTTTTTCGACATTAATTTTAAGAAATGGCGGTACAGGAATCTGATTTTATGCGGTTCAAGGAATGATCTGGACGATAGACGATGATCTGTTTGATTGGGCAAATATGTTCACTAAGTCTATTGAATTTCTTCGGCCGTTAAATGGATTAAAAGTTTGTCGTGTTATATTTGCCGTTTATTCATCGTGAAAACTGGTTCCTGGATCACTAAGCGTTGTATTTTTCAATATTTAATGCATAACAACGGCTGCTCGAAACATTTTAGAATTTTAATGTATTGAAGTTCTAACGCATATTTAAAAGGGCGAGAGAAGGATTCATTTATTTCTACTCGTATATTTATGACTTTACATTCCGTAGATTGTACTTTGTCTCGCAACGTCATCACGACCTGCAGGATACGCTCAGCACGGCACTTACGAGTAGGGTCCCAAGAATGTTGCCTTGGTCCGTTCTCGGTGCCACGTGTTATACAAGTATAATGTTATACTAAGTATAAGTATAATGGTCAAGTGTGACGCTGTGCGTCAGTGCATGGAGCTTACTAACTCAGGAAGGATACACTGTGTCGCAGGGAAATCCGCACAATTTTTGAAGTGGTTGACAACCCTGACACAGTGTAAGTTGGTAATCTTGGCCGCTCTTAGTTATAGAGATGTATCAAACGAACCAGCGGATGAAATTTCGACTTCGCGGAGAGTGAAGACAACGCAATGGAGCAGGTCAAACGTTCACCTATGTGCGAACTTCGTCGTGCGTGTCACAGCCTACATTGCAAAGTTCTTTCGATATCCGCGGCAGATAGTCTACGATGTCTGATTTGACGAGTCTGACGAAGACTAGAGATTGGCCAGGAGCTAAGAAATGATAAAATTGGCACACCACTCTTTTTGGTAGGCCTCAAGAGAAGCGTCAAAGGCACTCCGACCACGTTATTCTCAACATTGGCCGAGAAAAGGATCGTTACATAACTACAATTCACAGAGGAATCAACCAGCAGAGCCTAAACTCTCATGCTCAAGGTAAGAGACATCTCCTTACCAACAAGATGAAAGAAGTCCGCCTAGAGAGGTGTTGCAAGTTGCTGAACTGGTTGAAGCAAAACTGCTCGGTCACCAAGTTCTTTGCCGACGAGATTTTTTGCGGTCGATATGGCCTTTGTTAAACGGAATGACCGCTGGACCACCACGTCGAGTACTGAGGTTTACCTCACAATATCAAGATGACTAAAAAAAAAAACATCTCGCGTCATGACACTCAGCATGGGTTAAAGTGAGGGTGACGTGTTTACTCATTTCTTCGCCGACAACGAGAATGTAAATGCCACCGTCTAAGGCAAAGTTCTGGAGGGCAAAATCATATCTTGGATGAAGGCTAAGGCTGCTGGTAAAGAGTACGTCTTCCAACAAGGCTCAGCCGCAGCTCACACGGCGAACAAAACCATCGACTTGTTCAAGAGATTCACTGTGCGATTCTGGGAGAAAAACTTGTAGCCCTCCAACTCACCTGACCTGAACCCTTTGGACTACTATTTTTGGGCGTAGCAAATTGAACCCTAAGCTTGTGTGAGGCCTCATAACAGCATCGCGGCTGTCAAGAAATGCATCGAAAAGGCAGTATGGGAAAAAGTAGAGATCGTCCGCGCCGTGTCCAAGTTTTTCCAATACTTTGCGGACATCATGGTTTAAGACGGTCAAATTGAATAGATAATTTGTCATCCTGATCTATTCAATAAACTGTCAAATTTTCATAGACTTTGTATTACTATTTCTTGAGGTATTAAAGTTTGAACAGAAATGAGAAAAATTACTCGGATTCATCTGCAAGACTCTGTCTGTATCTCAGCTATAGACAGGCCTTCGGGACTCCTATCTTCCGTGCCCACTCAACTTTCTCAAAGTTCCACACCTTCACTCTTTCTTTTCTGTTTTTTCTTCCTTTTCATTCTTAGCTTGCTTCTATGCACATGGGATCCTATTTCGGAACACACTTTGTACATAGATTCCCTGTTCTCGACAGTCCATACTAAACGGTTTCCCGGATCTCTTTAGGCACACCATAATCCGAGTCACTGAAGCGCTGGAATCTTTATAATTACATTTACCATTATTATTACTATGAATACTATTACTACTACTACTCGTGTTCAGAAAGCATATAAGAAGAGAGCTCAGGTCGGCGGCACGGAAGTGTCGGAGGAGCCGTGCGCCTGAGGCCGGTGTGCCTCGGAGAGGCGGTGGAGAGCTTCGAGAGCGGCGCATGGCGTCAAGTGTTGTGGCTTTGGTGCGCGCGTTTTATTTGCCTCGGTTCTGAGGTGTGCGGTGTCGTGGCTTGGACGCATGTGCATCAAAACATCCTCTTCACATTTGTTCCTCTCTCGGCACTCGACCCTCTAGCCTTCAGCGCCAGGCCTATACTTGTTTTTAACGTCACTGTGATGTTGTTTCTTCGTCTCCAGGGTCCTGACTCGAGCGGTGGGTTGGTTCTGTTCTACGGTCTCCTGGGGATTTTTTCATTTATTCAAGCTTGTTTTTGTGTCCTGTCCTCGGTTGGACCTGATTTTATTTGCTGACGATAGAAACCTGAATTGTTCAGAAATATTGCGATTCTACCCTTCAGGATTTCAATGTAAGTAGACAAAACTTAGAAAGACAAACTGTCTTATGTTTTTTGAGAGTGGAAACTGAAATTTGGGCACTCATTTAGGTTTCAAAAAAGTTGTGATCTTTTTGGAAGGCCCTGAATTTGTGTGCTGTAAATGCTCACTAATGTATTTGCAGAACATGTTAAATGAAGCTCATGTGCATGCCATTTAATTCTGAATTTTGGGCATTACACTTTTATGGTAAACTCTTGATGGAACTTGGGGGATCAACATTTTTACCTGCTGCTATGGTTATTCAATATCATAATTTGTTTGGCTGACCATGTTATGGAGAGAGCTGCGTGTAGAGGGGCATAATCGCTATTCATGGAGAACAAAATATTATTTGTACTTTCACACTTTATCCGAACTTGTATAACCGAGGAGACTTCGCGCTTGGGAGTGGTTTGATATTGTAGGCAGCAGGTCTGAAGTGTGCCTTCATGACATTCATGTTGCAACATACTGGGGAGCAGGGGGAGGGGCGCCGGCCCCATGCACCTCTTTGTTGTGGTGACTTGCAGTAGTGGCCGCCAGCAGCGCTGTCGAATTAAACGGTGTCGACATTACAGCAGCTCTTGATGGTGATGGCAGCTGCGCGAGGTAGTGGCGATTTATATTAACTTTCGTGAATACATTTGCTCGAATTTTGCTGCAGTTTTGTTTTCTACGTTGAAGCTGTTTTACTTGTTACTTGATCCGTGTTTGTGACTAGTTTGCTGATGAGCTACTCTAATTGTACATGTGACGCGCAGCCAAGGCCTGTGCAACATTACTTAAGTAAATGTATTATTACCTGCGTTCTGTGGTATTCGCGTTCGCGTGTATCTTCTGTGTATTTCAATTATTAAGTTTTCACATTTTACAGGTGGTCAGTTTTATCTGAACTTTACTGAACATTTTTTCTATCCCAACTGTATTTGTAAACTATCGACAATTTTTGCAAGCATCTCTTATGTTCGTTTTGAAATTTGCTTGGAAGGGCTGTTGAAGTGCACGTTATAATTTTTTGAAATCTGTGAGAGTTAGGGAAGTCATTTTCAGATGTGCGTTAAATTCTCACAAGCAGGGTCAACCCGAGACAGCGCTCAGAATCTGTGTTGTAGAAAATCTGATTCTGAAATCCTGTGACTAATTTAGTTTGAAGTTGTTGAAGTCGATCATCCACCGAGAAACGGGCCTGGACGAGTGAACTAGAGTGTAGCAGTGCTCAAGGAGTTCATATTTTCTACTCACTGCAGAAACGCAGCCATTTGTTGCTGTTTTTCACAATGATTGAGGACTAAATGGGGCTGCCGATACCCTGTTGACTAGGAATCACCGTCGTCAATTATGTCTCAGATATGCGGTGTGAGAGCGGGGTTGTTTCAGTTTCCCTCAGTGCACACCAAAGATGATCCACCTCGAGGCCACGGGGCTGGTCTCAAGGACTGCGCCTCCCGGCAAGCAAATTTGCGACAACGGTTCCTTGAGCCGTCAGACATCCAAAACGGCAAATACTTCAACGATTGCATTAAAAGTTCTGATGACCAATATTCATCGGAGACTAAGGCCACTCCTTCAGGTACCCTCGTCTGTGACGCTGCAATCAGTTCTGACATTTCCGTCGAGAAACACGAACCCTTTCCTCTGCCGGATGAAAATTCTCTTGCCTTAACGGAACCTATGAAACCATCACCTCGGGACAATATTGTTCTCGGGTTCACTTCTGGTGCTTCACCTGTTACTGCAGTGAGTGTTGTGGGTCAGACGCCCAATTGTATATCGTACGACCCGTACTGTTGCTCTATCACAAACCTGAACACAACGCATGAGTGCCCGGTTTCCTACGTCGGGGTGAGTGACTTCGCAGCCTACCCACGGCTGTGTGAATCCCTGCCATCGGTACCGTGTCTCCCTCACCACAACTCGCCGACATGTCTGCCATCTCTCCAGCCATCTCCATCTAATACAATGGACTATCATCCCCACCTCTCACCGCAGTCTTCGCAGTATTCTGCCTCTCCGTTCCAGAGTCCCACGAGCACTAACTCAGCCACAATATCTCCCCCTTCGCTGCCACCTCGAGATAACATCGAAGGAGCACCTGACCAGTCTCCGCAGCTCTGCGCGTTTCCCTATGTCACCGGAGGAGTCATGGGCATTATCCCGCCGATCGGGTCTCGAGGGGACATCGGTGGCATGGACGAGTGGCTCGAGAAGTGGCCTGGTAAATAAGTCTATTCATAAGCGCCTTTTTTTTATTCTGCTGGGCTCAAACTCCGCTCAGCCCAGACATTGCCTGTTCACTCGATTGATGCTGCTGTCTAGCCTCCCGTCCCGGGGTAATTTATTAGTTTTGGGTAGGTGAATTATGCCACAGCGCGAACCACAGAGAAAAATTCTTCCAATATTTTTCTCGACGTCATCATCGTTTAGGTGTTTTAAAGCCTCTGCTTAACGTTTTAAAATTCATCGTGGTAAACTATAGCATCGTTACTGGAGGTCCAGAACGGCGAAGATTGAAAGGATGTCATTTTAGTTCGAAGGCTTAGCTCGTATTAGTATATGGTCTCATCGCTTGAAAGTCTGCGGATTTAACTCCCAATATTTACATTACTTAGATATCGAAAACGGTAGTTTGCGTCATCTATACAGCTCTAGCTAAACTATTTTTGATGTGAGTGGTATATGTCACGTAAATTTTTATAACTCCTTGATTTCGCAATGATTTTATTTTAACTTTAGTTTTTCTAATTTCAAATAGCCCTAACTAAATTTCATCACTACCACGAACTTCCAGTGAATACAAAGAATTGTCACAGGGCTCTAGTGTTTGGAAACTTTAATTCATTTAATAAAAAACTGCAAATTAAATGCGAGCTCCGCTCACTCTCGCACCTTACCAAGGTCATGTGTGGTATCACACATAAGTGAGTAGGTATGCACACGAACACGTCATTTGTAGCAGTTAATACTCAGACCAAATACCCAATTGGCAAGGCTAGATCATGCGCTGCTCATCGTTGTCATTATAAGTATTTGAAGAAGCGTGACGGTGTTACCGCCTTTGATTGATGCTCTCCTATATAGATGTCTTGATGGAGCTCCGTCGCTCGTAGGACCGACTTGCGTGGTCCTGTCTCTCGCTAGCAGCACGTACTGGAGGAGTGTTGATGGTCCAGCTTCATGAGCTGCACGGGTGGCTTGCAGAGCAAAAGAAAATTTGTCTTTCATTCATTTAGTTTAGCAATTTCATCCCTTCAAAATAGTAGGTGACTTTCAATGGAAAACGCTCTCATGGATTAGGATTAAATTGACGCACGACTTATTCCGAGTATTCCTGCCTATTTGAGAGGAGTGGCAATTCTGTAGGCGCTGTCATACAGTAATTGAATCTACGTTCCTCAGAGGTGTTGTTCAGTGACGAAGATGAATTGTTATACTAATCTACCCTCCAATCCTAATGTTACGTATCGATTTCCATTTATGTTTGGCCATGTTGTCACAAGCTCAATCCAATTCTGTGTGCATGAAATATTTATTATGCTGAATTTCCATCTTAATTCGATAGCGCAAGAGGTATTACTTGACCCTCATGCCACAGGAGAGGCCTTATCAGTGGACGCAGTGGTGAAAGGCGTGTTGTCTCGGCACAGGATATTTTCCCGCTTTGAGTTCAAGTTATTGAGAGGGGATGTCTTGATCGTTTCCGCTGATTTCTTTGTTCTAATAATTCTTTTTATGCTACCATAACCAGTAAAGTCGATTGAATTGAAATGTTTGTGCTCGGTTGCAGCGGTAGGAGAATATGATGACGGCGGGAGCCCTCGTCTCGTTGTACTCGTGGGATCTGACCGTGTTTGCCGCAGGTGCTCGTCGCAGTGCCGTATTATGCCACCACTTTTTGCTCCTCATCGCTTGTTTGTTAGTGCTTCCTCAATTGACTCCATTGAAAAGCTTCAAGCTCCCCCTCTCCCCTTTCCTTACCTCGTCCGCTTCTCCAAACATCGCTCATTGCAGTGCTCGGTCGTCTGCTTCCCTCACAGCGGCTCGATGAACAAGAGACTTTTGATTGGTACCTGGCTTCAGTCAGTCTTCAGTTGGTTCCTGGCTTCAGTCAGTCTTCAGTTGGTTCCTGGTTTCAGTCAGTCTTCAGTTGGTTCCTGGCTTCACTCAGTCTTCAGTTGGTTCCTGGCTTCAGTCAGTCTTCAGTTGGTCCCTGGTTTCAGTCAGTCTTCCTGATTCAATCTTCATTCAGATGATACCTGATTTTAGCTGTCCTGTTGTTGATCTCTGATTATAGTCACCCTCCAGTTGGTACCTGATTCTAGCCATCCTCCAGTTGGTGTCTGATTCTAGCCATCGTTCAGTTGGTCCCTGATTTCAGCTGACGTTCAGGCCCTCCGTGGTTGTGTTTAGCCTGCCTTCAGTTCGTGATGTTTCTTTGAAATAGTTCTCAGCTTGCAATTTTTCTGGAAAAGATTATTTCTTTGTGGAGTCAAACGGTTTTGCCAGTTGTCTCTTGGGCTCTGATTCTCGTTTGGTTTCCGTGGGTGCCAGCGTGGCTAGTCTTCAGTCATCTTCTTCCTCTGGGAAAGTGTTCTTCTATGCCCTTGTGTGGAGCGTCAGGTGTTCCCTCGTTTTAACCGTCTTTTGTACAGATAGTTAATTTGTACACGTGATGGTGCAACTAAAATCTTACGCGAGTACTCTTTACTGCATTATTATAGGCTAAGAACTAAATAGCTTCAGAGACCACACGTGGGGAAGTTGAGTAATTCGCAGTGACCCGAGTCGCTGTGGTGATAGCAAATGACTTAAGCGCATGGTGTCCATACGATTATGACAGTTATGTCTAAATTTCCAAGTTCAAATAATTACTGTAGTTTGAACGTGAAGTTTAGGGCGTCTAATGTGCATTCAGTAGGTGACGTTAAATTCACGAGCCGAGGCGCGCCTGCGTGGGTGAGGAGCGACACCTGTGCAGCAAAGCGGACCTCGCCTCCACGTCCGCTCGCATGTGTCTGTCTTGGTTCGTGGCTACACTTATTTGCTTTCAAGAATTCCGCTACCCACAATGGTCGCACTTGAAATGCGTCTGCTATTGACTGCATGTGACTAAGCTGCTCACTTGCCGGGTATTGTTGACTTTTCCCGTCTCAGTGTCTAAGGATGATCGCCTTAAGTGTCTTAAAATTAAGTGTCCTCAAGTTGAGTGCCTTGAGGCATCATTTGCAGTGTTTTTCTGGTACTGAAATGTAATAACATTTTTTTAACTCGTGTATTCTGAAAATTAGTTGTAGATTCTCTTTGAATCGGCAACTTTGACTTATCGTAGAAAATGAAATGGCCATATAGCTAATTCCTTTCAATTCTGTCGCTCCTGACCGCGAGGCATATCCTGCAGAACGCCATGGTGCTATGATCACTGCGAAGCATAGAATAATTAATTCAGGAGCTATTGTGTATTACTTACTATTAGGAATAAATCTGTTCTAACTTGCTTGTTCCAACCTTTCATTGTCATGAATTCATTCTCCATGAAATGAGAATTTGTTTTTCTGTGAAATAATTATGAATCGCATTTATTATAGATTTCTTGCCTTATATATTCCATAGCGTACCTATAGTCCATCTTAGCATAAGAAGTTCCGAGCACTCTACTATACTTGTATTCTTCGCTGAGTATCCAGATCTGGAAAGTATCGTTACATTTTCACTGAAGAAGTAGAAATGAGTAATTGGTTTAGAGCTGCTCTCGTGCGAATTTCCGTTGTTCATGTCGCACTCACCGTTTCCAGAGTTGCGTGTGTACTCTTTTTGCCCTTTTTCTGTCTTCCTCACGCCCGGCTGTATGAGGGCGTTTCTTTGTTTTTCCTTGCCCTGAACACGGAACACGTACTTGCTTGCCTTCGAGTTACTCTGACGAGCTTCCATCCCCGCGAGCGGTGGGGACTCACCACTCGCCAGCTTCCACACCCGTGCTGCGTCTGGGAGTCCCTCTCGCAGCTCCTGGCGCCGAGACGCGCGAATGCGCTGCACTACTGTGGCAGGCTGCGACCGTACACCATCTTATTGCTATTGCTATTTTTGTTTTTCACGCAGGATGTGGTTAGGTATTAGTGTATTAACAGGAGGTTATTATTTCATGTATACGCTGTGATTGCACGACACCTTGTACACGTCTATTTTCAAAACTGTTACGTTGGACTAAGGCTTTTCTGCTTTGCAGTGTCGGAGGCGGAGACGGGAGGCGATCTGGACGGCGGAGGCGGGCCGGCGCCGACCATCATCACGGCCACTTCGGTGCCCCACACCTACGACGAGTACGTCCATAGTCTTCAGCTGCCCCCTCCCCCATCCTCAACCCATCTCCTCCCTCTGCCTTCCCTTTCCTCCTCCCTCATATCCACCTCCTCTCGTCACCTGCCTCTGCCTTCCTTGTCGTCTCCCCACATCACCACTCCTC
>VOMN01045744.1:0-19979 GCA_014899125.1 Orchestia grillus | reverse complement strand
GACGCCCTCGCTGGTGGGCTGCCCCAGGCGGCAGGGCTGTGAGGAACAAGTCATTAAATCATTATTGAGTGACATTTACGGCCTATGTTTCGGTCTCAGGTTCACTCCCCGGCACCGAAGCTCGTAAAACTTAAGCTGATGACTCGAGCCTGATGATAATTATAACAATAATAATTATAATATCAACTTTACTTTTTGAGAAAGCACAATTAAATGTTCAAAGGCATATGTATATCCGAATCAACGCTAAATTCATCGATAATATCTATTTATTATCTGTAATCAATGTATCAAAATCATTATTTTGTTAAAGTTCAAAAATGTTTACCTCCGAAAATTTTTAACCCCAAACTCTTTTATTGTCGAAAAATTTAGATTGGCAGCAAATCGCTAATCTGAGGAAGTGAGCGGAGCCTAAGTTCACTCGTGAGATTTCCAGAGCTTCGGACTTGCGTAGATGAATTAAAAAAATTGGGTCTACGGGTAGGAATGCAGTTTGTCAGAAGAAATAATGCTTTTGCAGCATTTGAGATTTATTTATTGAAAACGTACGTCGAGTAAGGTATATACGTCAAAGTACAAAAATGATTTCAAAACAATATGAAGAATTTTGATAATGAATCTCTTGAGCAAATATTCGTGTAATTGTTGTAGTATTTTCTGTGACCAGTTCAAACCTTTTCAATTTTTCAAGGGTAAAATCATTAACAAAAAATTGGCTTTCTACGACTGACGTACTTTAACTGTATGAACTCCTACAGTTGGAATTCAAAACCATGTTCTTCGCAGCGACGAAAATCTTCCTGCATATCTTCGAATTCATCATTCAGTTTACTTTGACGGACGTTATTTTAATTTCGTAATTAATAAAGTCATGTGGGGCCAACCTGCGCCCCTCTATGACTATTGGGAGAGCATCACAGGACCAGGAGACAGGGTTTTCCTTCAATACTTCACTCACAATATTTACTTGTAGAATTCATGAGGCAAATCCTAAATATGCCTTCCGGATTCAGTTCCAACGAGAAATTCCAATTTACTTTAATTTTCCACTAGCAGAATCTATCAAAATGTTTGGGAATCAGAGGCCATTACTTACAGAAGACTCTGAAATAAAATTCCCCATAAAATCGTGAGGCATCAGTCATAGTCATCGCCCAGATCGAGAGAACTGCCTTTTTACTAGATCAACATTCTGAAATGACTCCTGCGGCACTCGTGAGGGCGAGCGCCTGTCAACCAACACCTTCATCGCTTTAATTGATGCGGTACTGCATAAGTAATCGCGACGGTCCTTTCCATTCATACTTATAAAACTGATAGATTTTCATTACGTTGTAAACAAAGTCAAAGGAAACAACATTGAAGACAACTCCATTAGAAGTAAAGTACAAGTTGCACTCTCGTGACCGATGTTATGTCATTCCTGAGCAACAAAATTTTCACTTTGGGGGAAAATTCGCCTCCTGGTAACGTCTGGTCTCGCTGCAAATTTTCAACCCACGAATAATTTTGATTGCTTGGTCCTCCATTAAATTCATGTGCATATGTTCTGGATAATCACCAGATTGTATGCAAATATATCCAATTTCCATTGCTAAATTCTAACGTGACCTTTGCATGTAGCCTGAGAGTGCAGTCATAATACATGGATACTGTAATAATAGCCGCATTGCACCTGCGAAACTTGCCATAAATGAGAAATATACTTCGTCGTGAATGAGGTTCAAAACTAGCCATTAATTGTTAATGTATCTTAACAAAACGGTCATGTTATATCGTTAATGAGTATATTTATTGACCAGTCATTCAGGTTGCTGGTAAAAGTTGCTGTTAAGTAGCTAACTAACGTATATAGGGAATAAAAATTTATTGATGTCCAGGGATATCTCTGCTCGTAATAAAGCGATTTTTTCTGCATGTGGCATGAGGGTTTCCCTTGTGATACGCGTTGAAGCTCTTATAATCTATGTATGCCAAACAGGTGTGCTGCGACTATCTCTGGCATGCCAAAACAGGTGTGCTGCGACTATCTTTGGCGTGCCAAAACAGGTGTGCTGCGATAATTTCTGACATGCCAAAACAGGTGTGCTGCGACTATCTCTGATATGCCAAAAAACTTTAAACTGCTGTAAATTATAGCCGATATTTAATTTTCAATTACTGTGCTAAGTTCGAAAAAAAGTTTTTTCCTTCACACCTATCCTCCAACATAAACGGTATTGCAGTGCTGTTTGGACTGCGAATTCTGACTTCAGAATAATCTTACATAAATTCACTCTCGTTATGAATTATAATGTCGATCTATATTTAGTCTGAAACTGGAAACATTGTTCAGGTGTAAACTTTTCGACGTAATAAATACGTAAATATGTCATTACTAAGCAAACAAAATAGCACCATATCGTCTTCATGTATCCTTAAAATGTCTCCGCAAAATTTCATGATCTATCAAACCACGAACTTTTCCTCAGCTCATTTCTAAGCCTTTGAAAAAGTTCACATGAGGCGTGCAGAACTGCGACGCAACTTTCGCTCAGCGTACGTAAGGGAGCGTGACAAGCTCTCCCAGGTGGCCTGTGTTTAAAAAAGTGACATGAGGGCTTTGCCAAGCTAACTGTGGGCTTCACTGAAGTCACTGTCTCGTGCGAGCCTCTCCCAGCTAATAACTTAGATCACATAGCTAGCCTCGCCTCTGGGACTCCTTTATATTTGAGAGCATCGACCTCATTCGGATGACTGATGGATGTTAGTGAATGCCCGCCTGCGCGAGGTGTGGGAGCTCGGCAGGCGCAGGTGTGTGTGTGGCGGGCCTTGAGGAGGCGCGATCGGTCTCAGTGCGAGTATTAAGGGAACACTGGTGGAGAAAGCTTAGGCTTAGAGATATGTATACATACGTGGGCGGATTACTTAACTTATCTCATACTTTATAACAATCCTTGTAGTTATGGTTTATTTAGGTTAGCAGAAAAAATGCAATATTTGAGGAATTTTCGTTGATTTATTGAAGACAACGGGGAAGTATACTTACATAAAAGGCGGTCGGAATAAAGTTAATTTGGCGGCAGGGATTCTCTTTGATAACTTTAAGTGCGAATTTCAGTTCTAAATTCCGCTATATCGAAGATAAAAACCTGTAACTGTCAATAATAAATTTAAAGTATCAAGCTATTCAATACAAGTATGTGTTTTGTCGTCTGCATTGTAGATTATTCACTACGATTGTCCTCATTAGGAATATGATTTTTTTTGATGAGGAAACTATGAAGGTTGAGCAAGTTGATGAGTTATGCAAACATCACGTTTATTGTTGTTGAAGCAAATATCGTCTTATCACAACAAAAGTTTTTTGTTCTCTATGAATTCAAGCATCGATGTATAACTTTTAATTAGACGCATTCGCGGTCGTTCAATGGAAGAGCAAATGCCGTGTGGTACTAAAAGAGGCGTTATCAATTCCTGCCGGAAAAATCTGTTCCTTAAATTGAGCTGAGAATTAGGAAAACACCATCCAAACAGAGAAGGAGCCTTTCTACTCTGCCTGGAAAATCGATAATTAAATTCTACAGGACAGCGAATTTTGACCCATAGGTGTTGCTTTGGTGAGTCACTTAGGCCTTCACATAGGCTCGTGAGGTGAGCACAATGTTACGTCATTCACGTTTTTCTAGTCTTTAGTTAGTAAAATAGATCAATGTGCAAAGAGAGGCATTTTAATAAATCCCATAAGCAAAGGCTTTCAAAAAATTGTGCCAGTACCTCATTTTTCTTTCCGCGACTCGATTTGAGCTACCCTATTTTCCGCTAGGGCTGCCAATTTCCTGCTTAAAATCGTATAATTTTTTGCGTGAAATTCTTAAGCTAACAAAATGGAATTGCTGCACCCAACCTCACTGTGTGCAGTCCTTCCAATTCTGAATGTTGAATAATTTCAAATGTAAAGTGGCCGCAGGTTCGTACCTTGGGCGCGTGTGGGCGTGGAGGAATGTCATAATTCTCACCATGCAATACTGGAAAACAGTCTTCAGAGTGGGCTGAGCAAAATTGCTGCGAGTTGTTGTACTGAACAACATGCCAAGCATATTGTTACATCAATTATACTCATAATATTATATAAATGTATAGATTTAATTAGCATATTTTGTATATGTTGTACACGTATATCATAGTATTTTGGTATTCGTCTAATAATTTTTATATGATTATACAAATCAAGATGGTATGTATTCAATTTGTCTATTACTCAGTCTGTTAACTTCACCTCGTATATTTCGTAGCCACACCTCGTCTTCAGTCATTTTTTAACCTTTGGGTTCACCTATTATTTTCTAAACTCTGATACACTTCTTCTCCTTCTTACGCTAAAATACCAGGCTATAAACATGCTTTTATTTAAATCAGCTGATAAATCGTAAGAATACTTAAGAGCCTTCAAAAGCCATACATGTGAGCGGGTGACATTTCGAAACTCACGTCTCGAAATTTCCTGTTCTGCTGTCCAGAATGATCAGAAAACCATTGGAAACTCTTTTATTCTTTTGGCTGTGAGTTGAAAGTCCAGCAGATCTTAAAAATTAAACTGGTCGCGATAAACAAGAGGCCAAGAAGATTTGTGTCAACAAAGACATTCTCAAGTCAAGAGACTTAAAGGAGCATCGTGTTACTTCTCCAGAATCGATGGGGCGTAGAAACTGAATACAGAGCAGAAGGAGAGCTGCCTCTGCAGTAGTTCAAGGTTTGGAAAACTGGACGCTAGCTACACTGAGGTGCGGGTGCGTGCATTGGGCACTTCTTTTAACGAACCCTGATATGTAAAGTCGAGCGAAAGCCTGACCTTGGTGTTGATGTAATGGTTCCCCATTTGTGAAACTCACTTGTGTGTGCCCAGGTCTTATTAAAAGCGTCTGGCCCAAGCAAGGAATAAATGCAGTTGAAGCTGCCACCATATGATAAAATGAGTTTGATTTCATTAGAGATACTGAAAATTAGTAGATTAGGGAGATCAGTTACGCACTTGGACTATGTGAAGTTCCATTCAGGGACCTCGAGTCTGAAGTCCAGTAGTTGAGGGCAAATTGGATGAACTACTGAATTATTTTGGCATCATTATTAGAAGCCAAATTGATGAGACAATACCTGAGTGTGAATTGAGTTCATAGCTTTGTTATTTCCAGCCGAACATCTAAATGAAAAAGCTCGGAGCAGTCGAGGGGGATTCGAATAGACTACTCTCTTATTTCCAGTGCTGTGTTAAAAATCAGGGAAATTAATTCTAAATTGGCATTAACATAGCTTGAATTTTTTGTTCTGAAAGTTTGTTTTGGTTTGAAGTGAATGTTTACGTCACTAAACATCATTCAACAAACAAACATACCTACAAATTTTCGCTTCACATTGTGAGTCAAAATTTGAAACCTTAATTCAAACAATTCCTCGATGGTAAATTTTCCAGTTTTTGAAATTCTTTACTGGAAGAACTTAATACAAGGTAGCTTAATGAACAAAGTTTTTCAAAATATGTCATGAAAAGAATTTATTGCTGGTTTCGATTGAATGAATACTTGCCGCTTGAGTCAATTCATTTTCGGTTACTCCGTTCCCGTTGTTAAACAATGATTACTGAAATAATGTTTTAACTATTGTGTAATATTACTAACTCAATATCCAGTAGAGTTAGCATGAATGGTTCTGTAAATAAGAGTATAAAAAATATAGTACGTTCATTTGCAGGGCTCAAAATTGATAAATGTTGAGAATGTTGGAGACTCTGATGCGAGTTGTTCATGCTGACTATTCCTGACACTGCACTGTGTCACAATCTTCCCTGAATGACTAGGAACTGACATGTTCAATTTCTGACCGTTTGAGAGTGGCCTAGTAAATATATTAAAGAGATCAACGACTGGCAGTGAGTGAGTTTTTATACAGATCAGTTGTTCTTGTCGATAAAGTGGCACGAGAACTTCCATATTTTTTGGACTTGATACACCTCGACCCGATACATCGAGCTTTGCATCGATGCACCTCGACCCGATACATCGAGCTTTGCATGGATGAATGACGTAATTGATTGAAGACAAACCTCTGCGTTTTAATTAGTGCTCGATAATACAAATCCCCCCCAAAATTTCTCGAGCTTTCGGGTTCTGTTTCGTGAATGATGGCGGCGCTCACGAGCCATTAGCATATTTAGAAAACGTCTTCTATGATTGGATTTTTTTTATTATGGTAGTATTGTATTCGAATAGAAAACGCTGGCCGAGTACATATGTACACTTTTAAACATGCTGGCAGAATTTTCATTTTTAGGTGTATATCATTGTTTATTTTAGTTTTAAGCGTACACATAATTCCTGTGAGCGAGGTGTTTACATCGGAGAAACTTACGTGCTGTACACAACACCCGTGAACCGCCTAAATTTCGTGTTTTGAACCATCGGAAACTCGTGACCTTTTGAGAGTCGAAGATTTGTTACAGTTCTCTCTATAGCAAGACCAGTAAAAGTAAATTAATTCATCGTTATTTAGACGTTTAAGATTAGGCTAAAATGACCGAGGCGTTGGGCGCGGCACGATGCAGTTCGCATTAGTAGGACCATGGCAGTAAATCAAGGGATTTGCAGATGAGGACTTGAGCCAGCGCCGATGAGAGACCCAGAGCCGCTGGATATTGTTTGCTCGCTGACTCTGGCCCTGACAGCGGCGGCTGGCATGGGCAAGATACGCCACTTGAGGTGAGACGCGGTGAAGTTTGGACGACATAACACGGTTTGCCAAAGTGAAAATAGGAAGGTGCGATAAAAAAAGTTGTGTGACAAGCGAGAGGTGGGGCGGGGTAAAACAAATACTTTATTGAGCATGGAGTAATTTAGAGAAGAAATACAGTCAAAATAACAAGGTGAGTAAGACTGAGATTCGAATAGGCGAAAAAAATTGAACGAAGAACGCCAGTGGCCATTTTTTATTCATATCTCAAGCATATTATGGATTAAGACTGCATCGGGAGCTAAGTCAGCTTTCATTTCGGCCGAAAGCTGGCTGACTAAAGGTCTCTACGTCGCATACCACGCCTGGTACCGAGAGTTGTCTGATTCAACATCACCTGATAGCCTAGAGTTGAATGCTCCTGGCTTTAGGTGTGCAGGCGTCGAACACTTCTATTTAATTCTGCCCTAATTCACCAATGAATTTATCAGAACTGACACTTTGATACGGAGAGTAAACTCGATCCATTGATTACGCGTAGGTTTACATAGCTAAACACATCCTCGCTTGCCGCCTACCGACGCAGCACTGAGCTGATGAGGGAACGTTGACACACCCGAGTGTGTTGATATTTTCTTGAATACTAAGGCCCTAGAAACAATGAACTATTGAATGAATATTCTCTTATTCTTACATCCAAATTCTTAAGGGTTTATAAATTTATTGGATTTGTGTACTACTAGCTCGGAAAATCATCATTCAACGGAGTGCGCCTTCATTTAGTAAAGGAGATAAGGAGTTATTGAATTATAATAATTAATATAGGTAAATTATGAAGGTGAATTACAGGTTGTAATTGGGGGCTGAACACTCTCAAGCTAGCATTCACCTCAACAAAAAGTCATGAGCATAGTACTGTGTTATCCAGTTAAAGAACTTGACACGCATTTCCAATACAAAAGTATCAAGAACTTGTTGGTATAAATCAGCCCTAGTTGCCCTAGTTATTCAGTCCTATAGTTGCCCTAGTAAATCAGCCCTACTTGCCCTAGTAAATCAGCCCTAGTTCCCTAGTAAATCAGCCCTAGTTCCCCTAATAAGTCCGCCCTAGTGGCATGATTTCTTAAAGAAATACGAGAGCTCCATTCTGCAGCATTTTCAGAGTAATAAGTGGCACATTGAACGCTCAAATGAGATGAAATTCTAAGAAAATTTTGTTTTCAGTTATTTTCTACGAATTATTGCACTTGCACTTAAGATATTCATTTGAAATTCAAGGTTAGATGATTTTGTTAATTTTGAATCTACGCAGCAATTTAAACTAATGTTCAGCCATAATGTTTTTCTGAAGGCGTATATCTTCTGCGGAACTTCAATACTAAGGTAAGCAAAAGTTTTACAAAGCAATACTACAAAGGAAAACTGAAGTTCTACAATTAATACTTCTTAGGTAAACTGAAGTTCCACAAAGCAATACTCCTTTTGTAAGCTCGAGCATTTCACCTTAAAACAGTCTTAAATGGTACGTGCTAGTGGCCGGCACTCTCTAGAATGACAAGGAGAACGAGTAACTGAGCAATTTTTCTTCTGGAGAAAAGGAGTTCCATGAAAAAAATATTCATTAATTCTGGATGATGAATGTGGGTATTTTACTGCATTTTTGATGACGCATACTCCGAATGAGAGGACTGATTCTTGATGCGGTGGTCAGTATATCTCTAATATTCTAGTACGAATGAAAAAATATTGAATGTTATATCCGGGACCGAAATGATATATAAGATATCCAAGAATTCCTTTTCTAACAGAAGTACAGTTCGCTTAGTTAATTATATGTACAATTCACCTAAATTTGTGTTCAGGGAGGTCATTTGAAATTGTCCGGAGTTTTATGATTTTGTTCATCGTAACCGTATGTTTAAAGAATTGTTTGACTGTGACTGAAAATCTTGGAAAAAACTCTTTAGAGCTTTTTGGAAAATACGTTGAACCATTACATAGGTGAATCTTGTCATCCTTGGAATGTTGACTCGCATTCGTCAACTCAGCACTACAGCGGCAAGCGGCGTGTGAAGGGTTGGGTGACTATGTGTTCTTTGACAGGATAAGTGCATCGTGAGAAGCTCGTGGCAATAGTGTACTTCGGCTGCACACTGTTTGGCTGGTAAAATAGTTCAGGTTTACGTAAATGAGTTTTTTATGCTCTTAGCTAAGGTAATATTGATGCGTAGAATGTGCTAGCATTTTCACGTTGATTTAAAAATCAACTGGTACCGCAAACCTGAAGTATTCATTGCTTTTATGTAGATTATTTATTTACTCTCAGCCCATATGAGAAATACCGTAGCCCATATGGGCTGAGCCCACATCTTTTGTTTGAAATACCGTAGACTTACGCTATGCATGTTCAGGTTAGCTCAAGTACGGGTATACCTGTATGGATGCGTCATATTTGTCAAACGAAAGAAATGTGCGCCACAATACATATTTTACACATGTTTATGAGTTTTTCTACGTGTGAGGCACGTAAAACGCATAGCATTTTCTCTCAGGGTTGGCACGATATGCTAAGGTAGTAGTCGTACTTTCAAAGCATTGTTGCCGTATATGTGATCGTATTTAGGCTGTGATCAATGACGAATCTAGTTCATTGACCTAAAAAATACGTATAAAGGTTTCAAGTTTCATTTCATAGGTAAAAAAAATTACGAAATATCAACTCCTTAAAACTGAGCTCCTGCACTGAAGAAAAACGATCGAAAACTGCTTTCTCTCAGAGATTCAGGCGGCAGCATGCGCTTAACATCATTTAAGCTTTAGTGGCCTTCCTGGGCGATTTTAGCTCCAACATTTCACGGCTCGCCTGTTCCTTGGCGGATTACCCAGGAATTTTACTTAAGAGCTTCAAAGGATTCATTAGGCATTCATTACTGCAGACCAATGGCCGCCCATTTTGAGACGCGGCTTGACCTGTTTTGCTTCAATGTGTTAAATTTGCACACTGCGAAAAACTCTCACTTATCGTGCGCAAATTTTTTCTGAAAAGTTTTTTCTTGAACTCGAAAATAACGAGGTGAAGGATCAATAGATAAGGTGTTCGTTTGTGCTGAAAGAAAGATCACGAGTTCCATGGTGGGCGTATTAAAGTTATTACCGAATCAAAACCAATGCGATGTAAGACCGCAACGAATCGCAAATGCATGATAGTCAGAAAATTTTGCTAGAGCGTTTTGATTCGGCTTGGTCCAACCATTCCACTGAATACTTGAAAACTCTAGGAGCAGGATTAGGTAACGTAAGTACTATATGGTGGAATACGCCTGTAAGAGCTGTAAGGCAGTATAACCTAAAATAACAGGCTAAATCTGACAGTCAGTGAGGAAAGGTAGAATGCTGGTTTGATGGTTATTATCAAACATACATATACACACAGCTGTCTCATCCAACTCTTTTGTTTCAACTGCATGAATGGAAAAGTCTGAAGTGTCAGCACATAGCTTATTCATCAAAATTAATATGTATTTTCCCAGATGTCTTCCTCAATGAGCGGTGAATGAGTCTATGGACGAACCTCTTCTGTCATGGAAATAAAGTATTCCCGCAGTCCTCATCGGGCGAGCTCGTCCTTGGGGTGAGATACTCTCGAGTGTGGTGTGAAAAAGTTCTTCATTTGGCTCGTGTTCAAATAATGTTTTAGTGTTATTAGCAAAACAATTTTAGAAGATATATTCATTAACAATTTTTCAGCCAAGATCAACCATTACAAGGAATCACTCCTGATATGATAAAAAATTCCGAAATTACTTCCGTTTATACCTCCACTTAGAAGGGGACAGGAAAAAAATCCTGTATTGACAAGAAGTTACCGTAGGTGCCTTAGAGACAAGTGGGTGCACAAAATTGAAATAATTCGATGTTAAATAGAGAGTAACCAGGAGACGCGCCCCGCCAAAAATGGCGAGACATATGATGTTAATTTCTTAAGACTCCCTCTCATACACGGTATATTTGACATGAAATAATGCTATATTCAGTATCACTGGCATCGACTCCCTTCTCGGCCACTGAAATAGTATCAAATTATATGAAAGAGTAATAAATCGCGATAAAACAATAAAGAACAACGCAACTCCGGAGCATGAATAGAATTCATTCATTTGAAAACATGAATTCCGGACAAAGACGTTTCGCCTCCGTCACAACATCGTGGCAGGGAAGGCAAACTCGGCCAGAGAGTCGGTACGACAGAACTCCCACCACTCAGGCAGATGAGGAGCAGGAACTGTTCTGAAACCAGCATTAGCGTTCATTGAAAAGACACGTATTGGTAGCGCTGTAATGTATATCGCGATTGGTCCTTTTTTTTCTGTCTAGGAATGTAAAGGCTTGAGGAAAAAAACCTTTCGAACTTTAATAAAAACTGCGGAAGTTTTCGAATTGGCTTCCTTGGATCCGAGCCTGAATTCACTAATTAAGTTAAACCAAATTACAGTCGGGTAAATAAACTTATGGGGACTGTGTGTAGAAGTATAAAGATTGAACTGAAATACTTTCCTAGATCCGAAAAAATATTTCAGTTCAAATCTGAAATCATGAACAAAAGACAAGAAATGTAAAGATATGTCTCATAAGTCTATGATCAATTGTATCATTGAAACTTTTACAGAGATGATGAAGACGTCCAATCAATAATTTCGGAAGGTATCTTTTGCCGTACAAGTTAAATTGATCAGTGCAGGGATACCAGGCAACAATTGCTAGCCAGCGATAGCTAAAGCTCCCGCAGGTGATGGTGGATCATGGGTTCCATGGGCTCCATAGACTCCATGGGCTCCATAGACTCCATGGGCTTCATAGACTCCATGAGCTCCATAGACTCCATGGGCTTCATAGACTCCATGGGCTTCATAGACTCCATGGGCTTCATAGACTCCATGAGCTCCATGGACTCCATGGGCTTCATAGACTCCATGAGCTCCATGGACTCCATGGGCTCCATGGACTCCATGGGCTCCATAGACTCCATGGGCTTCATGGAGCACCAGTTACGGGCTCCATTCTCAAGTGAGGAGGCCAAGGCTCGACTCCCGGTAGCGCAGAAAAATTTTCGTAGAACCACGGAGAGCTTCCTTTGAGGAAGGAAACCCAAGTCTCACATTCCTCAGAGCACGCACGCGTCAGTAATTTTTTTATAAAACACTTTTAAAAACCCAATGTTGAACGCCATGACAGCTCTGCTGGAAGAAATGAAGTACCTTCATCTTATTGACTGCAGGAATTGAAGTTTGGGGCAATTACTTTCCCCGCGCCTGACGAGCAGTCGTGCGACGTTCACAGCAGGATTTATGCTGGATGTCAACACCAGCTGTGAAGGACCGGGCTCTCATCTTAGCTCTAAATAAATATGAAAAAGAAATAGTGAATTTGCACGTCCCGATTTTGGTGCTCGCTCTTGCATTTTCGTCAAATGCGTCTTTTTCTTCCGCAGTACTTTTACTCCATCTTGCCAACTACCTCAGTCCACACCTCGCACGTTTTTGTACATCCCACGTCATTACTTTCTCATTTTTTTGACCCGACTCCTTTAATCTCTCCACGAGCACAGATCACCTGCGACTCGACGCGTTACACCGTCCGTGGGCTCCTCAGCACCGCATACATGGCCATTCTTTCTTCGCTCCGCCGCCGCGTAACTCGAGTGTCTCATCGCTGAGGCACGCCATCGTGTCGTCTGAACTACTTTCCACGGTTCAAATCTCCGTGCCATTAATTAGAATGTGATTCCCAAAAATAAGTTTTGTTTGCGAGTCATTTAGTTCTGTAAACACTGCGTGACTGCAATGAAATTTTACCTAAAATCGACCGTGGCGTCGGAATATTACATTACAGTACATCTCCACTGCACGTTTGCAGGTCAATTCACAGATGGTTAAAAAGTTGGCAGTGAGAGAACTTAATTGGTCTCGGGGAATTGATTTCACATCTCATATGTCTGCAGAAAAATACTATGCAGTGCAGCTGAATTTGCGACCAATAAACGTTGATGAAGTGGCTCTGAATAATGTGAATGTTGGGAATTACAGAGCATTTAGGCCAATGCCTGCTCCATATCTAATATTTATGATCACGGAGATCTTCATGCGTAATTTTTTCCTTCAAATGTGCAAAGATCATCTAGATAATACAGGAGGTCTAAGGATTTTGTAGGTCTCATGACTGTGAAAGGCAAAATCTCACCGATTTCAATTTTCATGAGCTAGTTAGAGAAATTTACATTCGATTCTCGCACCATATTACGTACAATAAATGATAAAAGGAAATGAAATTCAACCCGTGTCCAGTAAATAGCGATGATCAGAAATCAGGTCTTGTCGATGTGCAACGCTCGAGGCCGCGCTTTGCCGCGTCATAATTGATCAGCTCTCAGTCAACAATGATTAAACTTCTATCGAAAGAGGAAGCGAGGTGACATACACAGAATCCTGTCCGTCCAGCCTTGTCATACCTGCTGGAGACTGCACGTGACTCCCATGCGATCTGAACGGAGATGAAGAAAATGCGATTGAATGAAGGTCAACTAGGAAGGGGGAGTTAACAAAGAGGAACACTTCACACCTTCGTACAAAGACATGGAAACGTATTGCAAATTATTTCCTGCTGCCAGCTATATGCACAGTGCGAGGTGGCGAGGCTTCGTTAGTTACATTCCCGACGAATGGGAATGGGACCTACAGCACGTTCCGTTCCTTCCTCTGGGCTGGGGCACTTCCCCACTAGGGCTGGGGAAGGGCCCGATAATTTTCTAGACTTTTTCATTACCCATTGTGAGATGCCGGCTTAAATGTGCACAGTTATTTATTAAAAAAGGGACTACTTGAGTTATAGATGCTTTTATTAAAATTTATTGCAAATAGGGGCTAATTTCACTAATAATTAAGGAAAGCACCCTCCCTGAGCCTCTCACAGGAGTGCGGTCCTCGAGCCACAAGGTATTCTTTAGAAATCTTATTCGCTCAAACGTGAGAATAAATCTACAGTAGAATTTTAGGTCGTGTTTAGCGAACATTGAAAAAAAATTCCGCACTGGAAAGTTATTGCACGTTTTCTCTCGGGCAAAATGAATCAACGCACGTCTTTTGCCCGCAGCGACGGCGACAACTCACGTACGGCGGTGCAAAAATCTTGCCTCCAATGTTTCGAGAGGTCAAATCGTAAGACCATGAACAAAAGCTCTCAGCACCGTACAGCCCTATTGTTTATTAATCAGAAATAAGTCCAGTTTTCTTGCTCGTCCCCGCGGGAACTGAAGAGGTAACAATAAATGCTCGTGCGTGCATTTGTTGAAATACTTTGGCGTCCCGTTGTTGTACGATGGCAGAGTTAATTTAAAAACTGTTTTTCATTTTAAATTATGTACATTATTGAAAAATATATTTGAAGAACTGTCATTACCCGTTTGTCCAATGATAACACGTACTATGATGAAATCGAAATTCTATAATTTCCTACCCAGAAATCAAATATCTTTAAGTATAGCCGATTTCCACGATAAATTTTATTTAAAAAAATAAACATATATTTTTGGGTCGCCAGAACTATTTCAATTAGCTCTTTTTTATCACTAGAGTTAGGTAATTTTCAGTACAAGCGTGATGAAGTCATGGTGTATAAATTAGATGAACTGGAAGAGATAAATATTTCATTAGGCCGTTAATTCGAACACGAAAAGTAAAATGGGAAAAAAAAGCAGTGCGGCATCAGCCACACCCACAAATGAGAAAATAAAAATTATACTTGTAAAAACATATCCGAAGATAACGTTTCACAAGCCAGTTCAAGGCTCTCAACCTTTCGCCAGCCCACCGCTCTCAAATTTCCCACAACGCACCCATGGCATGACGCAGTCTCCAACAAATTTCCCACAGTGCACCCACAGTATGACGCAGTCTCCAACAAATTTCCCACAGCGCACCCACAGCATGACGCAGTCTCCAGCAAATTTCCCACAGTGCACCCACAGCATGACGCAGTCTCCTCCAAATTTATCTCAACGCACCCATGGCATGACGCAGTCTCCCCCAAATTTCACGCTCGCGACTCGTGGAGCTCAACATCTTTTAGCTCGAAACCAACTCGCACAGCTGAAGTGAACGAAAATTTCCTGTAAATTCTTCATTAGTGACGGGCGCTCTCAACCTGAGTTAGCAAGCCTTATAGCGCCTCCTCAAGTTCGTAATACATTCAATTTATCCAAACTTGCACCCTGGGGCTCGAGACTGTGGTGATGCCAGGCTTTGAATACTAAGCGAGGCGGAATGGAGGACAAGTGTAATCAACGCGCCAAGATTAGTTACGATCTATGGTATCACACGCAATTTATTTCGGTTAATTAATTCTACGATTAATTTTATGATTCAAACCCGTATTTTCGAGGTATTTAAGATTAGCCTTCTCTATTCCCGTTGTTGATGACTTAATCCCTTAAAAAACAAAACCTAAATTATCAAAAATCTTAGGAATATCTAGTTAAGACCATCCACCGCTAAATATATTCGCTCATAAAATAGAGCTTGGGAAGCTATAAATATATTTCACATGAAAAAAATTCTCACGTTATGGAGGTGCATTTCTAAGTGAGCGTGTTCGTTCGGCCTGAAAATTATGTCGTTATTGTGATTAATTATTTGCATAAGGTTTTGTGCTCAATTTTTATTCTCCCATGATGAAATTGAAATGACAGTTATTTAAGTGAACAATTGTTTACTGCAAAATTTTATTTCTTTATGCCCCATCATGGTTGCGGGCTCTGGAATGACTTCAAGTAAGACCAATCCAGTTAAAATTTTAGAGAGACTTTCAACATTTGGCTGCTCGAAAATTCTCACAAGTACAGACACGCGCAAAATGTGAACAGTGCAGTTGTTGAATCTTAAACTCCACACACAAGAGTGTCGGCAGGCGTATGGAAATACCAATAGCATTGCTCAAACTAAACGTCTATTATGACACTTTTTCCAATGCTTGAATTTTACTGGGAAAGATGTAAGGTAATAAAAATTTAATGAGCCGCTGAATACTATCAGAATAGAATTAACGAACGGTATCGGTACTCTTCCAAAACGACTGATCTCAGCACACCTTGCTTGGTACTGTGTAAGATCAGTTGCAAAGCTTGACATCTTTACGTGATCCTTTCGTGAAAATATATTTGTGCATTCATCTGCTGCGAAAAATGTTTCAGGAGCTCAAAGTTCTTAGTGGCTGCCCTACGTGCCTGCCTACAGAACGAGTTCCGAAAATATCCTCCACTTATCCCTTCGTACACAAAAGAAACAGCGTGACTAGAAGGCTTCAGCGTGACTAGAAGACTTCAGCGTGACTAGAAGACTTCAGCGTGACTAGAAGGTTTCAGGGTGTCTAGAAGACTTCAGCGTGACTAGAAGACTTCAGAGTGACTAGAAAAACAAGTTGGGAAGTTATAAATTTATTGCCCTTGCAAAGTAGGAAACGCGAGAGCAATCTGCCACGGAATGTCGCTGGGCTCACCATGGAGTATCGAAATCCACTTTCATTCTTTCTATCGGCAAGAAGAAAACAATGAAACTAAATGTGGAAAGGTACTACATGTTTCACTAAAGTTTTATTTGCAGCAAAAGACTGGAAATCGGCTATCAGGAAGTGAAGTTGACAGGCTGAGTAATTATGTTGAAGTGCGAACATGAATCTACTTCATGGAAGTCCCTCTGAATAGGAGGGTGGTTATTTAATATTAACCGATAAGTCTTATTGAAATTGGTGGAGGCTGCTAGAATTTATTTCAGAATGACGATCTACGTTTAAGTGAAAGCTTCCAAATAACGTTGATGAATTACACATTCTCAAAGTGAAATTCAGTAAGATTTATTGATCCATTTTGCACAGTTGCAAACACATCATTTCAATATCAGCTGAAAGTTTTGTATACGTGTAAATAAAATAAACGGTACTTTTAAAATATACGTTTTTGGTAATTTAAATTGAAAATCACTTAAGAAAATAAACCTTTTTACGCGCAACAAAAATCTCCGAGGCGCACGAATGAAGAGTTTATTGAGCTGAGCCCTTGCGTTTGGGAAGCTTTACGGCACTGCCGAGGCTCAGGCCCTGGGAGAGAGCAAGGAGCTCGGACTTGGAGTTCACTCGTTCCATTGTCTGTCAATACGCACACGACCCGACCTCGCACCTGGGCAATGTCGTGGGCTCGTTTGTCTACAGCATACGGGGAACATTTGTGTCTTATTCTACGGTAAACTCTTTATGACGCGGGCAATAAACCAAATTGGACTGAACTTTTGCACGAACTTACATAAATGACAGTACGTGTATCCCTACACATCCTATACTCGATGAGTGCAATGGAAAAGAAGTCCAGCTGGTTATGCATTCTATTCTGTCTGAATCTACTAGTATATTTGTATAAATCCTATGCTGAATGAATTGGATAGTGTATGAATTTCTTAGTGAATAAAGATGGCATTACGGATCTCATAGTGTATTGTATGATCCAAATAGTGCTTGAGTCTCACGGTATATGTATCCGAGAGCGTGTGAATCCCAATAGGAGGGAATTCAACAGCATGTGAACCATATTGGAAGTTTCAATTAAATGGAGCTTGAATCTAATTCTGTCTCTCCATGTACGCATGGCAATGGTTTGAAACAGAAACTACATAAGACTGCTTAAGCTCAATTTCAAAGGATCACATTGAATTTAAATTTCCTGTAACTAAATAGCAGCTTATGGTACCATACATCGACCGAATTTCAATCAGCGCATTTGCATTAAAAAAATTGAGACGGTGTTTAGAGGCAGTCATGACTCCCACGTGCCTCAACATCCTCGTCAATTTACAGGAAACACACGTGTGTTCGTAAGGTCTGTTCGCATTCCATTTTATAAATAGAAAAGCGTTGAGCAGGTATATTGCAGTCTTCGACCTTAACCTCTTAACAAGCAGCTAAAATAATCATACTACACGTGCTAAATATGAGTAACTATTAAGTAACTATATTTCCTAGTTACCGCCGAAGTGCTGCGCTTCATTATCAGAGAAAACAGTGTTGCCTGGAATGGATGTATGAATGAGAAGAAGAATTTCCGGTCAGTTGAACTCGGCCCTGACTTCAGGGAATCAAATGAACGCATGACGACCTCAGGTACTAATTCATTCATAGCAACCACGCAATATTTTGAAATCCTGATATTAGGCTTGTACAATGTAAGTTCGTTATTCTAGCTGCAGAAAAAGTTTAAATGATGCCTCAGTAAAGAGAATGTTTCCTCATACAAAGTGATTGCAAAATTTATTTTTCAGTAAAATACATTAACTTTATTGAAAACTGGTTCATTGATTTTTATAAAATTGAAGTGCAGTGATAGCAGGCCTACCTGATTGTTTGAGAACACTGGCAACTCCCCAAACGTGGAAGTGCCTTCAAAAAAAGAGGCACTGGACGGTGACGGTCAAGATAACGCTGCTGATAACACAGTGACATTTTTACTCTTTAATTAGACGGCGGTACTGCCATGGTATCTTTTACAGAGCAAGGCTGGCCCAGGAAAAACTTATATTTTGAGCTGATATTTTGCGAAGAATTGCACGAAATTTTAAAAACATGGAAAATTTTGAGTATACGATGTTTAAATGGGTTGTTGATGTGTACTGGATGAGGAGTATGAAAAAGCGCGCGAATAATTACTGAAGGATTTTTAAATATTATATGAATTCTCAGACGATCTACCATAACTTAGTTTTATTGAAAATAGGGATAATATTTCACTGCAACGGGCGAGCAGCTGGAAAAAAAATTGTTACTGCAGAAAGAGGGGCGAAATAATGCAAATTTCCTTATGTATTCATATGTCAGCCCACCAACAACTCATGAAATAGGACTTTTTTAACCAACTCATTGCACTGAATTTAAATTCCCTCACGTGGTCACATATGTAAATCACCAATGAGAGAATACGTAGCCAATGATTCGGCTTATACACTTTTTTCCAAATTTTTGAAACAAATTTAGAGAGGTGGATGGCACAAAGAATCATATTTCCAAGCCTTTGTATGTAGCTGAACACAAGGTGCATGATTTTTCTGATGATTTATTGTTCTTTATTCAAATTGAAAGAGATTTAGTCTACCTACATATTTTGTTGCTAAACACAAAATTTAATTCATTTTCGCTGCGACTAAACATTTATATCTTACCCATGGATTGTAATTCGTAATAACATCATGTGAAGAACTTCTACACTGACGTAAATACAAAAAGAAATCATAAGTTTTTAAGTTTTGAAACAGATCGTAAACTGACACATTATTCGGTGCGATGTTTTGTGTTCAGCATTCGCACACTCGCTCTTCTTCAACATCATCGCCCATAGAGCGGCGACTGCATGTGTTCGAGGAAGCGCTGCTCGGCGTGTGCGTGTACCTGTCCCGCACCCAAGAACTGGACCAACACGACCGGCATCAGGCGGCTGGATTCGAAAGCGCACGTAAACTGCTGCTCAGATAATGCCTGGAGGTCAGACAAGACTCGCACGTCACAACAGGACAAGGAGAGAAGATTGATGCTATTAACCTTGACCGAGCTTGCTTCTTGATAAAGAAGCTTTGTTTTTTAGTTCATCTCTGGAGAGATCTCTGTCTGGGTGCACACGTGCTTTTGTGTGTACGTGTAGTGTGTAAGAATGCGTGCACAGTCCAGACAACACGTCAGAACACTCTGGAGGCGTTGTCTACGAACGATTTTAAGAGAAACTTTGTTGCTCTCAGTGTTTATAATAAAGCAATAGTTTTCAAAGCGTTAAATCAATGAAAAATTTTCTGAGAATTATTTACGCTGTATTAAAATTGATGCTCAATGGCTCATTAGCAGATTATTCGGATACAATAAAAAATCAAGCATCATTATAATAAAATTAATATTATCCATGTGACCATTCAGTTACGCATAGCTATTTACTATTGTACATATTTGCGCAGGACTGTTTACTTCTGAAGGCGTCTAAAACCAGCGCACAGGTACTCACGAGTGTATACGGGTCAGTAACGCGGATTAACACGGGTATATACGAATCAGTACCGTGGATTAACACGGGTATGTACGGATCAGTAAAGTGGATTAACACGGGTATATACGGATCGGTAACGCGGATTAACACGGGTATATACGGGTCAGGAACGCGGATTAACACGGGTATATACGGACCAGTAACGCGGATTAACACG
>VOMN01045737.1:0-39604 GCA_014899125.1 Orchestia grillus | reverse complement strand
GACGGGGACTGGGTTGAATGAAATGGTCGTAAAACCTTGAAAGTTGGAAGACATTAAATGTTCGCACCGTGGAGTACCTCTTCAACTGCTGACAAGATTACAATTCCGTAGCTTAAAATTTGAATAAAACTGCTGATCGTGCTGTGGTATACAACAACTTTTGACGGTGAATATACATAAAAATTACCGCTAAAATAGGCCTACTCTGGAAAGATACTGAAAATTCTGGCATTCGTAAGTCGAATTGAGCATAAACCAACCAATCACCTACTGTCCATCGCTCTAATTAAGCGTTATGCTACCAATAGTTAATCTAATGGAGCGTAGTCCAGCCAATCATTATACGTTAATCTGATCACGCATTGCCATACCGATTGTCGTCGATATCTCAATCTCAATTGAATTGACGGTAAATTACGCTCAATTCATTTCACGAAACTTGGCCTAATTTGCCCATTAACGCATATCGTCCATTCGCCATTTGATGGTAATAATATATCGGATAAGAACGAAGGTATCAGAAGTACTGTCTATAGGAAACTTATTGATTATACAGTGGCTCTGAATTTTCCTACTGAAATAACTTACACGTAGACTGTCAAACTGATATTCATATCTAATTTATTTTTTATTTCAGATGTTAGGCGTACGCGACTTCTAGCCGTTCCCGATACGGAATCGCGTTTGTTCTAGTACCTAGACGATATTTTTCCGTCAATTTTTATTTGTCACACAAATGACTTACCAACAACAATATTCTAAAAAATACGCCAAATCTATTGAGCCCAAACCATTATGCATAAACGGATTAAGCGTTGATCTTCCTACCAGCCAATGTACGTNCGTAGGCGGACCCTCTCGTAGACAGACCCTCTCGTAGACAGACCCTCGCATAGACAGACCCTCTCGTAGACGGAGCTATCAATTTGCACTTTTTCAGATCAGACGAAACTTCTAGCGTGAGCTCGTAACAATTTCACCATTTTTCTAATCCCGGCTAATTTTTAATTAGTAAAAAATGTGACCATATGGACTCTGCCTCCGACTTCAGCTGGAAATAATATCTTCACAGTGCGTTAATTAAGTTATTGGCCATGTGAGAAATTGGTGTCACTTTGATACTACTTCTTTCAGAGTACCATTTCCACTCGTCAGATCAAGTCGAATTTCTAGTGTTTAAATAGAAATACAAGCATAGTGGGCCAGTAAATTGTCAGAATGCTACGTATGAAGTATGGACCTGGTCAGAAACAATCTTCGTCATTGAGGAGATGAATGCAATCAAGACTGCACAAAAGATAGATGCTATTCGTATAAGAAAAACATTGCAGTTAACTTATTTAGTCCTCACCGCAATCATAAAAGAGAAGCTAAAAAGTGCTTATTTTTGTCATATAGATTACTAGGATGTTCAACTTATTAATTTCGTAGAATTACAATATGGGTTAAAAAATTCACTCCACCCGGTATAATGCGAAGAAAGTAGTAAGGGTTAAACAATTATTGCCCTCCTAAGTTTTTTCCTCTGTATGCCATTCCGCTTTGAATAGAAGTGGAATCTTGGGCTTCAATGTAACATGCATTTATTATCTTTCGCTGTCGCTGTGCAGACTCCCAAGTTATTTTCACTGCAATTACAGAGAATCATGAGGAGCGTGATTGTAATGAAAATATTTCTTCTTGTTGAATTGTATAGCTCTCAAGAAAAAAGTTTCTATATAATCCGATAAATCAAGACACACTTGAATGTATCAGCCTTTCACGCTGCTGGTGTATAAGCAATTTTTCTGCACTTCAGTCTGAAATGTTTTCATGTTCTTTGACAGGAAACATAAAATATGAATATCCGACTGAAATGATTTTATGTTCTCTGATAGGCACCATAAAATATGAATATCAGACTGAAATGACTCTTTTGTTCTCTGATAGGAACCGTTATATAATACATATTAACACCTACCGTGAACGAAATCGGAGGAGATAGATTGTCTCAACCATCACAATATTTACATTTTAAGCTAGCACGCTGTCCAATGTGAACCTGCACCCTCAAACGTGAACCTGCACCAATGTGAACTACGCACTCTCACAACAGTAATGACTAATCAATATTCGTTCTCCATTTATTCCCGACTACCAGTGCTGCTTTCTTAAAAGCTTTGACAAAAAAGACCTCACCTTAATGGCTAACAAGACATAGACTCGATAAAAACTGGGAATGTCAAGGACTGAAGTCATGCAAAATATCCATTAAATGCACAAAGTACCGTAATTGTACGACACTTACGGCATTGATTGATATTCGCATGCAGGAAGGCATGTGACCGCAAAAAGCTCGCGCTGACGGCAAGAAACTTACGGTGATCGACTTGAGCATATCGGAAACTGCATTTTCTTCTGGCGCTGGCGGGAGCATAACGTGAAATAAAATTATGGAGAACCTAGAAATAATTGTACGTAGTGACCGTTACGGAATCTTATTTCTTGAATTCTCTTATTCGGGTCTCGTAGAAATATGCGTAATATTTTGGGGTTGAAGAATCTTAATAGAGATATTTACGGCTCATTTCAGTAGTGCTAGAAATTCAGCATCTGTAATCCATAATACATTATCGACTTCACATTCGAACGCAGACTCCAATGTTTAATGCTGACTCTACAGTCCTAGTAAGAAGTGTCTTGCTTCTATAGGACAGATCGCATCAAGTAAAATAAAATTTTCTCCATATCAACTTCTATTCATGCCTAAAGCTGTCGAATTAGCTATGAGAGCTTATATTGGATCATACGTAAAGCTATGAAAAATTTTACTTCCATAACCACATTCTTGGTAACGCGGCACTTCCAGTGTCCAAAAATCAAGGCCCACTTTATTCAGATGCGCGAACAGCGTTCTCGTAAGAACAGAAACACAAGATAACAAAAAAAGTTCGTGCCACTCTAAAAAAGATCGATAAGTAAATCCGTAATGGGAAATAATTTTTTCTTCTAGTAGAATAGCTAATGTGATCAAATTAAGCATGGTGAGATATTTTTCTCGGTCAAGTTCCTACATAATGAGACGTAAAATACGACGTACGTTGAACTATCTGCTGAGCGAACGTTGAGCAGCAAATGCATAAAATTATTTAACTTGAAAGATGCCTTTTTGTTGACGAATGTGAATTTTGTAGCGGGATGTTACCTGTCACCTTTTCCTTGTCGATCGATGAACTAAGACAAAGCTCTCTGATTTATTTTAGAAAATTGAGTAAATTGATCAAAGTGTAGCAATACGATCTTAGTAGTGAGTTGGGTGCTATACCTTGACTAGTGACCTGACACTAGGATAGTTATCAATAAATTGAAAACTGCCAAGCGTTAAGCTACTGGACAGTTAATTAGGGATAAATGATAGTGAGTTGGCAGCCTGGATAGTGATTAGTAATTTGACAACTGTCAAGCGGTTGGCTAGTTGATTGTTGAATAGTAATTAGTGAAAATGTAACTGGATATTGATTGGCGCATTGGCAATCGGATGGCAATTGTTGAGTTGGCAGGGGTCGTTGTTTCATAAGTCGAAGTGGAAAAGTAGAATTTGGTTGGGAAGAGACAGAGAAATGGAGAATACAGCAGAAAGCAAAAAGGTGAGAACACTCGCGTGGGCGTAAGCTTGTAAATTATAAGATGTTGATTAACGTATTCCACTTGAACTGAATTTCAGTTCTAGTTTTAACTACTTATTGAACTCTTTTGGTCTCTGTACATACCCCTGAGGGAGCATAGGATAGGCCATAGGCAATAGAGGTAGGTTAGGTTAGTTAGGTTTGCCTATCCTATGCTATGGGGACTAGCGCCCCCAGGGGAGCACTGCTAGGCTACCTCAGCTTTAGATAGGCCTTCGGGACTTCTATCTTTCGTGTCCACGTTGCTTCTTTTCATTTTCATTCCTTCTTCGCTATTTCTTATTTGTCGTTTATTCCTCTTCCTTCTTAACTTGCTGTTTCTATGCGCAGGGAATCTTGTGTGGGAACACACCCTGTGCATAGATTCCCCGTTTTTTTAAGCCCATACTAAATGGTCCTTACTCTTTCGGTGCGAGGTAGTCTGAGTTACTGAAGCACTCTTTTACTACTACTAATACTACTACTACTTTTATGTACATATGTCACGTGGTCCTGTGTTGATCAATGGGTCTGTGTGCCCACCACAGCGAGTTTTTTTCTTGGGTTCAAAACTACTCAAACTGCCCATTTGTGCGAAAGCAGCTCTACTGACGTGCCGAGGCTGCCACACGAGTCGGAGCGTAATTCTCGTACGCGCGATAACCAACGGGGAAACTTCAGAAGTAAATGAACTGAAAAGCTTCTCTTTAACTAAGAAATGCCATCTCATACATCGATGGAACCTTAACGTGCCGGAAAAATACTAGAGTAAATTTGTATTTTGTTCAAATATCCTTGCGTTTCTAACTCCTTCTCTATGGTGACGTCTAATTTCAAATCAAATATAGTACTGTCCAAAAACTATGCGAGTGACCGACTCTCCAAAAGATGTCGTAAAACTGATGGTACTCTCTTTAAGGGAGAATACCGAACTACTAACAGTACTATCCAAAAATTACTTCGATACAACTCTCAGTACCATCCATAAGATACCATGCAACTGACCAGTACTGTCAAGAAGATACCGTACAACTGACGGTATTTTCAAAGAAATAATGCCGTACAAATGACATTACTCTACAAACAAGTCCAATAATCCACGGTCACTTCAATCGTATAATTTGCCACGCATTACTTCGTCTCGACATTGTTTGTGCATATAACACTCAATGTGTTTATACTTTCATCTGTTGCGTATAAATTCACATTACATTTTGCGTGTCATGTAGAATAGACTCGTATGTATTGCACAATACAGCTTTCTATTTTCAGCACATGAGATCTCTGACAAAGTAAAAACTTATTAACAAGACACAAAAGAAATGCTTCAATAAGCATTTTTTCTTTCCCACACATGTTTTTCCGTCGCTACTGATGCGACAACATCAAAAGGACTCCTATTGTTGACTTGCTTGAATTTTCCGAGTTAGTTATGAGAAGTTGGGGAGTTATCCGAATGTTGTGGCAAGCTTGGTATTGTTCTAGCATTTTTAAATTTAACTTTGCTAAAAATAACTACTCATTGCACTAAATTTGATGTGTCAATTTGGCAATGCTCTCAAAAGTCTGTGCTACAAGGACTTGTGTTAAGTAACAATTCACCTCAAAAAGTTCGGGGAATTCACGTTGTACACGTGACATTATGCCAATCAAGTCGAGTGCCTTTCCCTTCCTCAGTAGTGGAATATTTCTGAAGAATGTGTGCACGCGGCGGCAGCAGCAGCGCATTTTGAGTTTTTCACTCACGCAAGTCTTCAAACTTTCGCCTAATAGTTAAAAAGACTCGCCAATGGATTACATTGACTTTCGCCAATGGATTACATTGACTTTCGCCAAAGGATTAAATAATTTTTCGTCAATGGATTAAATAGACTTTCCTCAGTCGATTAAGTGAACTTCCCCTAAGGGATAAATCGAATTTTGCTTCCAGATTTTAATAAATTTTCTCTCACGAGTAAAATTAAATCGCTGATGAATTCAGGCAACTTATACCAACAGATTTTACCACGGCTGGTAGTCTAAACTAATTTCTGAATGCACGTCGTTATTGGCAAAAGGTTGTCGAATTGTTGCGGCAGGATTTCAATAATCAACACCATGATATGGGCCATATCTCACTTGCTTGCATTAGTAAGCCCTGAATAAAGCATAATTACTTAATATTCCCTCCAGATTGCTTAACAATCTTCCAATTATGTCAAACGGCTGCAAGTACCAACCGCAGAATCTTTATGGGCGTCATAAAACCAAACCAGTCAGGTTTTCATAATTTACTGTCGCTAATTTACATACGAAGAAAAACCACTAAAATCTTGTCGGACGTGGCGCGGTGATTCTGACTCTGAAAGACGTCGAGGTATGGAAATGCTTTTCGGAAATCTCCAGCAAGCTGCAAGATGCGCTTAAGTTGTCACTTAAGTTATAGAAGGAATTTTAATTTTGGTCTTTCATATAAAAGTGTGTGTCAATATTTTCAGGATTATTCAAATGTATTCACGGAGAGCAGTTTTTGAACAAAACTGGGTTTGAAATCGCTTCCTCAGAGACCATCTCAATCTCTAATAATGTTCCCCTGAAACTATTTTAACTTTAACAGGTTACATATTTTTCTGATGCATTCCTGAATGAATGTATGGATGCTGACCAGCCGCTCAAATATGATGGAAAAATTGATAGGGGTTTTCGAACTCACCGCCTTTATTTAACAAAATGATTCCTGTTTCAGCTGTTACGCCAATGTGAACACTAAACTAAGAAATATTTCAGAGTAGCCTAATCTTAATCACTTTTTATTTTAAAACTTCTTGGAATTTCATTGGGTGAAAGTTTACCCAAAGCCCTCTGGACGCACGAGTGACAGGCTCAGTCATAACGTATGAACTTGGACTTTTTTAGCCCTATAAAGCTTGCAGTATAGAGTGGCTTCTTTTGATGGCATCGTAAAAGCGAGCTGAGATATTGCTGCGGTCGCAATGCCAATGAATTATATGGCTCTCGAAAATGAAGCGCAACTCCCTTGGTGCGGGGATGCTTGATTTTCGGATCATGCTGTATGAGTGGCTTGGACAACGACCCACTAAAATGGATTTTTACTCCAGTCTGTCAAAATGATAGCACAAGTTCGTACCCCGACTACGGTGAACTACCAAGTAGTGACATAATTTTGTCCCGTGGTCGTGCAATAACAGAGGTTAGGAAAACAATGCTAATTTTTAATCAACTGTGTCAAAATGATAGCACAAGTTATGGCCAACTTTGCATCCAGACGACGATGAACTACAAAGGAACGGCACGTTCTATTTTCGGATTACACCAGTAAAATTAGACTGGAAAACGGCCCATGAAAGCCAATTTTTTACTTGACGTGTGTCTGTAAATTTGTGTCTAGTGTGAGTCAGAGCATATCTCGCGGGAGCTACCGATTTCATTTTCGAGCGAAGTTGCTTGCGTGGTGAAGACAGCTCCAGGAGAGTACACTTTTATGTGACGAGTGGAAAAACCTTAGCGTTTCTATTCAAAATGCAACATGCTCAATATGATAAAAGACGAACTTAAGATAATGGATGCTTGAAAAACGATCCATGCGGTAAAGAGGTTATAACTCGTGATCTAGAAACGATTTTATTACATGTATAATGGTAAAATTACTCATTTCATGAAATAAAATATCGTAATGGGATCTAGCCAAGCGATCCATTCTTCGCGTAAGTTCCTTGCTGTCAACATCACACAGTGGTATACCACACAATATGAAATACCATATCATGCCACACCATGAGTGCCCTATCCCAACATGCTACCTCTCATCATAGTGCACCATACCATACACTGCCGGTGTAAGCTGCTTCGTGCCTCACCGTGCTCTACCACATCATACTCGATTACACAATGTTCCTTCGAGAAACATACCCGAATAAAACAAGGCTTAAGAGGTTTCACAACAGGCTTAACACGTTGACTCCGAAGTGGGTCATATATGGTACACGGGATCATCTAACCTAACCTTATGTAACCAAAGCACTATCATGTATAAATACAAATTTTCGAGTTTTCTTCAAATTTATGTTCATCAATCGAATAAGCTAGTTCTGATTAGAAAGAAAATTAATAGGGTAACCAAATTTGTGAAACCAAAATCCTTCATTTTTAATTCACAGTTGAGATATTTGTCGGCATGTAATATTATCTGTGTGGAGAATCGGAGTCAACGTGTTAATACAAATGTGTTCCAGACTCCACAAGATAACAAGGGAAAATCGTTACTGCAAAATGGGAGATCCTGCTCGTGCAACAACTACCTACCATTCTGAGTCGAGGCCAAGCTTTCAAGTTACGATTGCTCGACCCAAAAATTTTTTTACAAGAAAAAAATCCCCCTGCGTTAAACTTTTCATAATTTTTTTTAGCGTTCAGTGGCGTCCCTCGGAACGTTTTTATGGTGAGCACCCAACTGAAGACTCGGACCGCGTCGAAATCGAGACAATTGAGCACTCGAGTCTCATTAATTAGGTTCGATTCGGTAATTTATTGCTTGTTTCATCCCTATTCTCGACATACGTGAGCCCAGAACTCTTGCACTAAAACTTCTATGTATCATAGTTTTCACTTTGATGTCTTCTTGTTAGCTAAATCTATTCTGACAATAGTCAACGTTCCGAACTGAATATGAGTTATAGACCCATTGTGAGCGTTGGCAAAGTCAGGTCGGTGATCATTTCTTCTGTCTTAAGTACGATTTGGTCTATACTTCTCTGACTGTACAGAAGCAAAATCATTCTCATGCAAGTACATTTTTGGCTAAATCTAAGTTTGAATATTCAACGTCCAGTGCACTCCGGAACATTGACAAACTATTTTTTGTTTTTCAAATATTTTCGTGCGAATGTGAAATTTATTTTCTTTGCCTCCTTACTGACATTTTTGGAACGCTTTGATAGATGAAAGACAGGCATTTGATATATTCAGATCCAAATAAAGTATTTTCCTGTTATATTCATGAGAGGAAGCAATTTGAAATTAGGCTACTGAACATTCACGAGCAAGTTTCTTGCATTGGCATCAATATCAGTGAACTTACTTAATCTAGTAAGAAATTTTCAGTGGCAATTATCAAGCAGGGATAGCTGTATGTTTCGACGACTTTGCACCAAGATTCAATATTTTACTAGAATGTAGTTTTACTTAATCTCGGTTAGTACTTCGATTCCAAATGATTAAAATGAAATTAAAGAGAAGTAAATAGTCACTTGCAAAAATATGCTGAGCTCTATGACAGTATCTGAACTTGTTAACACTCTGATTTTGATTACTCTCAACATTCGGTTTGTAAGCTTGGTTGCACACCGAGAAATTTATTTTGTAATATATGAATTTAATCTAAGAGAATCCCTCCTTGATCACGTATCGCTATAATTTTTGAAAAATACATACTAAAATGTAAAATTTAACATGTAATTTTTAGCATACTTAGCAAATGTAACAAATTTTAAATTCGAGGTAGGCTCCGTTTAAAAGTGAAATACCATTACTACATAAAGAATGTCCTTCCTAAACGTCCAAGTAAGAATATTTTGTCCAACTACACTACACGAAATTGGGTTCTTGCTGGACGCACTGAATGCACGGCTGGTCTAGTGAGCTCATAGAACTGACGTTCACAAAATCTAAAAACGAAATCGAACGCAAACGAGCAGGATCGACCTAGGAGAGAAAACTATTCAAATCCTGACAGATTTTTCGTAAATCAGATTCGATACTTCGTTATCCCTCAAAGGTTCATTTAAGGTTTTCAAATTCAGTTAATTAACACGGAGATAGTTAGCAGAAAAACGCAGAAGTTAGGAAAGGCTTGAAGAGAGATTAAATCGCTCTCGATGACTATTGCTTCTGTGTCAGAAAATGAACTAATAACGCCATGCTTCTAAGTGAACTAATGACTTTGCCGGGAATCAGCGAAATGAAAAGTAAGCTATAAAAACTAAGAAGATATGAATACGAAACAAGGATTGACATAAGAGACTGAAAATACTGTACTCAACACTTGACTTCTTATCATTTAGCTGTCTAACCATAAACTGAATTAATTATTGTCCTTTTTTGATCGTGTGAGTGATTTTTTAAGATGAAATCCAAAGTGGTTGATTCTGCGCTGGATTTTGTGACAGCGGAATAGAAAATCATAATTCGTGCAACATGCGCGGGAATGCTTCAGAGTTACGGTATGACTCCCGTGATATTTTAACGGGCAGATTGTTATGGGAAGGTTTGTTCAGGATGAGAAATTTCCTAGTTCTCTCACTTGCGAGAGTATCAACACGCCATACAAATCTATCTCATCAGACTAGGTTCACAGTTATCTTGAATATCTTGAATATCTTGAAGTTGTTTGGGCCTCAATGCCCTGGTCACACTGGAGTGCCGCCGGTAGTTACATCACTTAGTGTAAACTCGAACTTACTGGACGGGGTAAAATCCCGGGTTCGTTTCTTGTTGAGTTAGAATTTCAGACACTTTGGTATTGGAACGAGTGATAGATGAACATGAAAATATTTGATGGAAAAATTTAGACTGGGACTTCCAGCTCACTGCACTTATTTGGCCATCACCAAATTTAAAAAAATATCGACGGTTGTAAATTGCGGTATTCACGCTCCATCTTTCCTGAAACTAATCAACTTGAAATGTTGGTCTAACGAAACTTCGATTTCGATCAACACACATGAATGCTCAACTCATAAAGGGCTGGATTTCTATTATACAGGAATGCGAAATTTCTCATGCGTTACAAAAATTCTCATACAATACATATTTAAAGAATGAGAACATTCATACGAGGGTTAAGTGTAAGAGTATAAGAGTACTGTAAAGCATACGAAAGTTGAATATATTATTTAGTATGAAAATACAACGATTTTCCAGAGTCGCAATCTTGGGACATAGGCGAGTGATGAGTTAACACGTTTGCAACCGCTTGCAGCACGACTGTAGCTCAGTGTTGTCCCGCTAAGTCTAGCTCAAGGACAGTACAGCTATGTTGAAGCACGAGTTTACCTCAGTGTTGTCGTGCTAAGTTTAGCTCAAGGGCTGTACAGCTATGTTGAAACACGAGTTTACCTCAGTGTTGTCGTGCTAAGTTTAGCTCAAGGGCTGTACAGCTATGTTGAAACACGAGTTTACCTCTGTGTTGTCGTGCTAAGTTTAGCTCAAGGGCTGTACAGCTATGTTGAAACACGAGTTTACCTCTGTGTTGTCGTGCTAAGTTTAGCTCAAGGGCTGTACAGCTATGTTGAAACACGAGTTTACCTCTGTGTTGTCGTGCTAAGTTTAGCTCAAGGGCTGTACAGCTATGTTGAAACACGAGTTTACCTCTGTGTTGTCGTGCTAAGTTTAGCTCAAGGGCTGTACAGCTATGTTGAAACACGAGTTTACCTCTGTGTTGTCGTGCTAAGTTTAGCTCAAGGGCTGTACAGCTATGTTGAAACACGAGTTTACCTCTGTGTTGTCGTGCTAAGTTTAGCTCAAGGGCTGTACAGCTATGTTGAAACACGAGTTTACCTCTGTGTTGTCGTGCTAAGTTTAGCTCAAGGGCTGTACAGCTATGTTGAAACACGAGTTTACCTCTGTGTTGTCGTGCTAAGTTTAGCTCAAGGGCTGTACAGCTATGTTGAAACACGAGTTTACCTCTGTGTTGTCGTGCTAAGTTTAGCTCAAGGGCTGTACAGCTATGTTGAAACACGAGTTTACCTCAGTGTTGTCGTGCTAAGTCTAGCTCAAGGGCTGTACAGCTATGTTGAAACACGAGTTTACCTCAGTGTTGTCGTGCTAAGTTTAGCTCAAGGGCTGTACAACTATATTGACACACGACTGTTCCCTAGTGTTAGGTTAGGTTTAGTGTTATCGCGCTAAGTTTAGCTCAAGTGATATATAGCAATGTTGAATTGCAATCATTAGGTCCTGCCCCTGACACAAATGGGCGTTTTCATTTATTGTGAATGAACGACAAATATTTCTACTTAATAGAACCATTACAATAAGAAAAATTTTACTTGAATGTTTGTTTAACAAAACCAGTTTTAGTGCCATAGGGCATTGAAACTAGCCAAAAGTTTTGAACATCAAAGTTTAGTGAATAAAATAAGAAACCTAAAAACGAGCAAATTTGCTAAGACTTCAAGTCTTTATGGTTTACGAACTGTACTCAATTGCTCTTACTTTATCACACTGTATCCGTATACCAGCCCAGCTTTTTCCAATGATAACTGAATTGAAATTAAATATATCGCCTACGGAAGACGAGTTATGATGAACTCCAAGAATTTCGTCGGAGCATGACCTTAGACCGTAAAGTTTTATAGCCTAACTTTCATTGTGGACGAAATCTCTACAAACTTCAAATCTTTATTGTCGAATGTGGAGCATGGCATGGCGCACAATTCTAGATTTTTTCGCAAGCTCAGTTTAAAACAGTCTCGCACTCCACCATATTTGCCGTGCCTAACTTTTAAAGCATACCAGTCCGTGATGGCTTCGAAGGCCGCTCAGCGTGGTGGCCTTCGACCTTCCGACGTACAAGACATTTTTCACTTTTTTTTCTTTACCCGGGACAGAAAAACCTCAAACGGCCTCTGAGGCCGCACCCCTGTGGAGGGTGAGCGCTTTTTTGCGGTCCATGGTTTGCTCAGGTAGATTTTGACCAACTCTTGTGGCATTTAAATGTCCATGTGTGGGAAATGACATGCTCCTAGCTGACGTCTCCGAACCATGTACGTTTTCAAGCCAAAAATGATTTTTCTCAATTTTTAGGGGGTTGAAAGAAAATTCATACACCGGAATACAACAAGGTCCGAATACACAACTTCCTTTTTATATGCTTCAAATTCGCGCATACAGTATGGATTATTTGTGTCGAATTTTGTTGGTTGCTGGGGGCTTAAGAGAAGGACTCGTAAGTAACAGTGACAACGACTCCAACGATACAAGAAGGATGTTCTTTTACTATGCAATTGGTATCGAATGTTAAAAAGATCATTCGTTAATAATTATGGCATGAAGAGTATATCGTCGAAGAAACATGCCTGTGGATGATAATTAACTTTAACTTGCTGCTCATGTTGATTAACAGAACCGTAGCCAAAACATACATAACTGTTACTGGATAAAGTTTGATAGAAAGTTTTACGCCACAAGCCCAATAGCCAAAATCGTTTTTCAAGAAGTTTTATACTATCAGCACAGTACCTTGTCATGTATGTTATGATATGAGGATAAAACTCGAAGCAATTTTTGTCATTTTACTAGCTCTGATACTAATAATGATAAAATTAGTGATAAAAATGCTTCCAACAGTAGGAATAACAATTGTTCACTTTAACATTTTACCAATTCATGAGAAACGATGGCATGTAAGGAAACAGGAATTTCTGATCGTCAGTCAACAGTCAAAACTGATGCACATGACGGAAAATGTATGCAGTTGAGGCTTTCATTAACGAAACAATTGGACGGGAGATTATCCGTTGACGTGAATATTCTGCATGCGACTATCGTGCGCTTTCGTTCCGGACATTCTGCCCAATGGAATATGTATTCAGACGAGCATATTCTGTCCGTTGCATCCGATATCCATTAAAATGCAGTGTACGTAGATGAGAGATTGAACGGTACGTGCGCAGATGTACATCGTGTCCAAGTATCAAGCAGTAATGATGGGTGGATGTCTCCTACAAGTACAGAGGCGTCCCTCGCATTCAACTCAAGATAGGAACCAGCGAACAACTGCCCAACGATCGTCCCCACATAAAGTTGTAGATCAGTTTCAGCAATTAACCGCTTTACAGTTGTTTTCACCCCGCATGAGCGGTATCAAAAAGAATGAAAAATTTGTGAAAAATTTTTTCATAGAGCTGTTGTTTGTTGGAACCAATATAGCGTTCCATATACGTGGGGAGCAGCTGGAGGCGCATATAATTCATTCAATACAGTCCATCTTGCTGCTGTAACCTTTCCGAGTTGGTGGGTGCGCCCGCTCTATGCAGTAGTGCGTGATCCCAGCGTGCGGTTGTGCTCGTTTCGACGGCCGGCCTCTCGCCATGACAAAGCCGTCCATGGCTCTGACACGTCGACTGTGCCGTTCTGCGCTGCGTTGACTGACGGGCTGTGCTGCACAAGAATGCTGTGCTGTGCTATACAAGAATGCTGTAATCCATTCCCATTGTTCATGCTTATTGCAGGGCTCGCTATGTTTCACGTTGAAATGGAAAGCAGTAATCTTGAAACGATATTCAGATGGGTCGCTTTCGGTTTTGATTTTCGAGCTTCAGCTCTTCATGTCAGGATGTTCACAGAATTCCTACCCAGTTTCGATGCTGTAAACTTTGATTCGTTCGTTGTGAAATGTTAGTGACGTATATCACTGTGAGAAATGATACAACGAAGAAGTTAAAGGCAATTAAGATTTGAGGCTCTACCAACTGCTGGAGTGATTGGTCACCGCTGGATTTTATGTGTGACTGATTCTGACTAACAGACTACGTACGCAATTGAGATTTGTATTTTTTCATCGATACGGTCACCTGGTTCTGATAACAAGTTTGGACGAATATTCCAACACCATAGTCGCTGAGTGCAGTTAGCCGGTGGTGATGTGCAGAACAAAATTATCAAATCAAGAATTTACCATTTCTTATGGATTGTATGTAGTACTAGAGGTAAACACCAAATCATACGCGGTGACGAAATGTTTCATGCCACTTGAAACACAGAAAAATTCTCCTAAAACGCACATAGATGACGCTCTCGTGAATAATATCGGATAGGACGTTCTGAGACTTGAACAAGAATGTGACCCTGAGAAGGCGACCGGCGCTAGGCGGATGTGTCCTGATAGGGACGGCTGCGGGGCACAGGGCGGCGCTGGGGAAAACAAGGCTGAGGACGAGCAGCAGAACTGGGCCCCTGTGATGCATGGTCCTGCAAAGGCACAGTGGAACATCACAAGTTTTTGTGCTGGTCACAAGCACAACATGAGACTGCACATCGGAACACAACTCGTGTGCACTGGAACACAACTCGTGTACACCGGAACACAACTCGTGTACACCAGAACACAACACATGCACACCAGAACACAACACATATACACCGGAACACAACACATGTACACCAGAACACAACACACGCACACCGGAACACAACACACCCACACCAGAACACAACTCACGCACACCGGAACACAACACACGCACACCGGAACACAACACACGCACACCAGAACACAACACACCCACACCGGAACACAACAAACTCGCGCGTGACAGGAGAGCGCCCCCAGCCCCCAGGAGCGACCCGCTCGCAATACATGCGTAACGGGCGCTTCAAATCCAAGATGCGATCAAGCTCTGTTCCGTAGCGGGGCCAGGGACCCGATCTCGGGCCGGTGCCAACTTTTAAACGGTCTTGCTTGTAGAATCGGAGCACTTAGCGAAGTTTCCTGTTCATTTGCCTCGACTTCAACTGAGCAATTTCGCGCTCATTTACCCACTTTCTGTGCACTTGAGCAACACATGACTGCTCTTTGAGCCCGGCCTGAATTTGCATCGTATAAGCCTCTTAGGAAGCGGCTTTGCTGGCGCGCAGTACTGGTACCTGTACAGCTGGACGTGGTACTGGTACCTGCACAGCTGAACGTGGTACTGGTACCTGCACAGCTGGACGTGGTGCTGGTACCTGTACAACTGGAGGTGATACTGGTACCTGCACAGCTGGACGTGGTACTGGTACCTGCACAGCTGGATGTGGTACTGTTACCTGAGCAACTTGATGTGGTACTAGTAGCTGCACAGCTGGACGTGGTACTGGTACCTGCACAGCTAGACGTGGTACTGGTACCTGTACAGCTAGATGTGGTACTGGTACCTGTACAGCTAGATGTGGTACTGGTACCTGCACAGCTAGACGTGGTACTGTTACCTGCACAGCTGGACGTGTTACTGTTACCTGCACAGCTGGACGTGGTACTGTTGCCTGCACAGCTTGATGTGGTACTGGTAACTGCACAGCTGGATGCAAATGAGTGATGACTGCACAGCTGGATGCAAACGAGTGATGCTGTACAGCTGGTTGCAAACGAGTGATGGCTGCACAGCTGGATGCAAACGAGTGATGGCTGCACAGCTGGATGCAAACGAGTGATGGCTGCACAGCTGGATGCAAACGAGTGATGGCTGCACAGCTGGATGCAAACGAGTGATGGCTGCACAGCTGGATGCAAACGAGTGATGGCTGCACAGCTGGATGCAAACGAGTGATGGCTGCACAGCTGGATGCAAACGAGTGATGGCTGCACAGCTGGATGCAAACGAGTGATGGCTGCACAGCTGGATGCAAACGAGTGATGGCTGCACAGCTGGATGCAAACGAGTGATGGCTGCACAGCTGGATGCAAACGAGTGATGGCTGCACAGCTGGATGCAAACGAGTGATGGCTGCACAGCTGGATCCAAACACCTGATGACTGTACAAATAGTTCCTGACATTGTACACAGTAACTATCCAACAGTCAGAGGTTATGAAAACTGTCCAGCTCGATACTGCATGGCAACACAGCTCGGCACTAGTGACTAGCACAGCTGGTTGCTTACGACTAGCACAGCTGGTTGCTTACGACTAGCACAGCTGGTTGCTATTGGCTACCACAGCTGGTTGCTAATACCTGGCACAGCTGGTTAGTTCTGGCTAGCACTGCTGGTTGCTATTGACTGGCACAGCTGGTTACTAACATTATTATTGCTGATGTAACTGCTGGTAGCAGCCTGCACATGGATACTAACAAATTAGTAAGCTTACTCAGATAAATTGATGATTTGTTAGGTGAATGTTAATTGAAGAGAACCGCAGTCATTGTTAAGCCTGGAATGAAGCTCGCATTTTTACATGAAATGTATAGTAATGTACCGTGCCCGACTGTGCATCTTAGCGATAAACGATGGTCATCTCATGAGGAGTTATTCAAATGAATTTTGATTAACGGTAACTTCACTTCTGGAGCGCGATAAGAGGCAGCTGGTAAACAAGATAGCGCCTGGAGTTGAGGGCCAACATGGTAGAGCCTGGAGTTAAGGGTTAACATAATAGTGACTGGAGTAAACTTCTTTTTAAATAGAGACGATTTATTCTCGCCAAATGAAACTGAATGAAAGCTACATAGTTATAAAGCGTTTTAGGAATGAATTATTAGTTTCGGTAAAATTAGGTGGACAATGAGTGTGTGGTTGCCATATTGCCTTCCGCGTGCATCACTAGGAAAAAGTGCGGTATACCGACCGAACGTCAGATGCCCTCATTAAAAATTAGAGTTTAACGCAAGTGCGCTGCTGGCCTTAGGCAGTTCTGCGCAGCGATGGTAGTTCCCTGACGTATTCCGGCAGTTGTGCGCAGATTATATCTAAAGGCGAGATATTATCTAGTGACTGGTTCCAGATATCGGCAGTAATATCCTAAAGCGGACATAACGACAGCGCCACTGCACTGCGACTACGCTGCTGGCCAAGGAACTCTGCGAAATATACTGCGCCAATTTTTAATTTTGCTTCACAGAGCAGGGCTTAGTCCGTCGCTATGATTTGTACGGTTTGTACGTGACGCAAAGATGCTGGTAGTGAGTGTATATATATAGGACGCGCACTTCTACGACGCAATGACGGATGGCATCAATAGTATGAGAAACACCTACATTGCGTTTACTTTATATTCTGTTTTATTACAACCGTTACTGTGTTGCATTAAGGGAAAAAGGATGAAGGCCTTTTGTTCTTCATATGTAATTGTTATATTGCAACACTCGATGGTGAAAACGCTTTAGCGTTAGGGCAATCACAGCTCACAACAGCACTCCAGGATAATGATTGACGATTCTTGACTGAGTGGGTGTCCAATGCAGCTCAGATTATCGAACATTAAATATCAATGTTACAAATGACCTGCCGAGCGTAATTATAAAAAGTCATTTCTGCAACACACCGGCGGCACTCCAGTGTGGCCAGGGTATAGAGGCCCAAACATTTTCAAGATATTCAAGATTCTGCAACACACGATGATTATCGTGAAGTGTTTTATCGCAGCTTAGTTATTGTTTATCCATAAATATGTCCCTTATTCATCTGAAACGGACGAATAATTAACTTCTAATTCACGTGTCCTTTTTTTCATGTCTGCTTCCACGCTTCACTCCTCTTCTGTCACCATCCATGATTGTCCTCTCACTACACGTACATCATCGCATGCCAGCACAGTCGAGCCTGCGTATCCTGCCTACAGCTTTGTGGCAAGAAAGCCAAGCTATTGATTGTTCTCGGTTCTTCTTTCTCAAACATAAATCTTAGTGTCCTAAAAATTGTAACATTACTTCTTGTTAATTCACGTGAACTTTACAAATGCCGCGCAAGCTTTTTAGATATTCCATCACCGGTCATGAAAAGATAGCAGAAGCCGATGGCTCAGGAATACTGTACGTTGCTCGTGGAGCGCTTTCATAAATGTTCTTTCTTTACTGCTATGTGTTATGGTGTTTGAAATTGGAGATCGGGTGCCAGACCTAATATATAAAGAATCGTTTAATGACTATCGAAAGAAGGTTGAACGACGCAGCGTCGGTGCTTTACGAGAGAATCCAAAGAGTAATTCTGGAAAGTGAGTAAAGATGAGTCCCGAGTAAAGGTCGAGGGGAGCTGACAAAAACGAGCTACCGTGAAGTTTTACCCTTTTACCCCCCTTTTATAATGAATTGATGAGAACAACGTTCCGAGTGAGCAACGACTTCTGTCTCATTTCGAGTTTCGCCTCGAAAGAAACTCCGATGGGAATGAATTTGAGAATCACCCTGGAGACCACCAAATATTCGATTTTTCTCAAAGAGGTAAATTCATGAGAAAATTTGAGAACCTCTAACAAAGACGATCAATCTTGTCCAAGTCTTCGTAACGATGAAGATCTTCAAAGAGAGAGCAAGTAGCCTACGTGCAGCGGCCTGCACAGTACGCGAGGATTGCATGCGAAGACTGGCACAGAGTAGAGCACCGCCGCACGAATAGTTTCAATAATGCAAAAAGCACGGAGCTCTGGCAGCTTTGAGGGCTCTGTCAATGTATTATAACGTCAACAAGCCGAGCGCTGCCTCGGAGTGTGGCACCCTAGTACTTACCCTAGTGCACCATCCTAGTAATTACCTTAGTGTAGCACCCTAGTAATTACTTTAGTGCACCACCGAAGTGCGACACCACCATAGAGTACCCCCTCACTAATTACTCTAATACACCACACTAGTAATCATACTAGGGCACCACCACCATGGCGCACCATCTTATTCATCACTCTACAGCCTGCGACGAGCTTTGGTGCAAACCATTTCTAAACCATTAACTGAAAAATTCATCAGTCATTTTCAAATTTTAGAAGTTGCTTTCATATGAGGTATTAACTGATGTGTTAGTGTTACATCGATCAGCCCAATATTAGGGGAGGTTTTTAAATATATTTAATTTAGTGGGGTTTTAACCGTGCCACAATAATTCAATGCTCCGACTGGTAAATACTTTGCACAAGCAGTGATCGCAGGTTCTCAGTAGGATTCAGGTCAGGAGAACAGGCTGGCCATTTCATCAGTCTTCAAATATTCTACTGTAGCCGTTGCAGCGTGTGACGTGGCAATGCCATGCAAGCTTCACAGAAAAACAGGTTTCTTTTTGTTGACAAGGAGACTTCCTCCTGGACCACGGAACAATCATCTGCTTCAGGAAGTCGACATAGACAGCTGCAGTCAGTTTTACACCTTCAGGTGTTCTAAAAGGACCCACTAATTCATTGGGAACAATTCCTGTCCATATCATAACGCCCCCTCCTCTTTGGTGACGACAAAAATGTTGGGGGGCGAAAAGGACCCAAATTTTGCTCTACTCGTCATGTCGAGGGTAGCACGCACCTCATCAGTGAAGAAGACGTGCTTAATATCCAATTTCATGTACTTTCTTGCCCATTCAAGTCGAGAATCCTTGTGTATCTGCTTCAACAGGGGTCTTATAACGGCGAGTCTTGCCGTACTTTTCAGCCCTCGACATCGAATCGTTTCCTACATATCACCTAGTCCAACATTCTCAAAGACATTCTTGCTTGATGGCAGAGGGTTCCTGCGCAGTTCCCGTTTCATTCTGGACAAATCACGTCTCGCCAGAATCCTACGTTTTCCTTTGTCTTTCTTTTCGACCTCGGCTAGTAGATTGCTGAGATACTTCCTCCCAATACGGACATTACGGCCCAAAGTAGCACATTCACCATCAGCTAATTGAGATACAATCTTCGCCTGTTCTTGGTCATTAAGACACTTAGGGCACGTCATCTTAACTATAAACTTACAAGGAACGAAAGCGTGACACGGTCTTCAAATAATGGAGTTGCTCTAGTCCCACTGTACAATAATACCCTAGTGTTGCTTGTCGGTCCGTCCGTCAGTCCGTTTCTCTGTTACATTCCGAAGGGTTTAGATAGGAGAAAATTCCCTGGCTCGGAATCCTAACTAATCAACGAGACTGTCAAAGAAGGTAATCCGTATCAGTGATACTGCCAATAACAATATTTCATGTGAGATTTACTGTAAGTAGGAGGACGAAATTAACATCATTTGTCCCACCTTTTTGACGGGGCACGTCTACTGGTTTTTTAATATGGACTGAACAGAACATTCAAAAGTCGCAGATCCGAGCATCACAGTGTTGCCAACATTTCTGCCAAATTTTATTGTTTAAAACTGGGCAACTCAAGTTTTAGACATAAAAGGCCCTTGCACAAAAGCCTTGCACGGGGCTGTAGAGCATCACCACCTTAGCAATTTCCCTGGCGCACCAATCTAGTAATTACTCTAGTGCACCATCCAAGTAACTTGATCCGACTGCTGGCTGCTTCTGAATCACTACTCGATAATTAGAATACGTTCGGTGTGGAATTACGGTTGATCTTCCGCTACACAGCGTTTATACGTCTAATAGTTTATCTATATGAATAAAAATGTAAATGTTCGTTTGTTCAAAATCTTAAACCTGTGAAAGTTCTTCACCGATTGTTTTTAAATTTTGACACAACGTTTCATGTTTTTGAATTTTTGATGCATGTTTTGAAAGCATCGTTTTTTGGAAAAATGCCATCTGTTGGCCATTTGTGCGTTTTATCTTTTTTTCCCGTTTGGCCGAACAGAGCCATAGCGACGCGTAACCGGGAAATATCTTTATAAAATATATGTGTTTAAATTTCGGTGTAAAATTGTGGCAGTGGTTTTACTGTCCTTGCTTAGCTTTTGCGTGATAATTTATTATTGAACAGATGCTTGAAATTCAGTGTGAAATTGTCATGATTTTTGTAGCCCTGAGCAGTTTTCCTATAGTCGTTTATTTATGATAAATAGGTGCTTGAAATTCAGTGCAGAGTTTTTGAAGATTAGTGCAGAGAGACGGCTGTGGCTCTGCTAGCTTCACGTAGCTTGAGCGTGAAGTAATTTGATGACTTGTTAATTGGTACCTGTAGTTCAAAATCAAATTTCGGTTGTTCTGCTGCTAACTGTCACCAGTTTCAGTGTGACTTCCCTTGCAATAACTTAAGATTCAATGGAAAGTTTCCGCAATTCCTTATTTCATCGTACGCCCCTTAGATGGCGAACTTTAGCCCTAGCTTGGCAACTTTATAATTTTATACACGAGCGTCCAATTATGTTGATGCTTTTGTTAACCTTAGGCAACTTTTGCGTGAACCTAGCGTGAAAGTTCTTAGGCAATATAAATATTATTCTTGGGGTGATTTAGTCACTTGTTGCATAATTAAACTTCCGCGTTGGAGTTGAAAAGGAAAATCTCGAGATTTTGTGTGAAGTTGACTGCTCTCGCGATTATCATTTTCTGAATGCGGAATTTATGCCTATTGCGTTGAAACTACGTAATGAGTACTGAATAAGTTAGCACATAGAATAATTTCAAATTTTTTCATTTCCTGAAAGGTGAACAATTTGCTTTCGCTAGCGTCTTTGATGCCAAGACTGCTATGAGAAAGTCTTCGTTTCTTATGTGAAAAGCTTGGCATAGCTAAATACTTTAGGATTAATTATTTCATAGTCTAATAGCAGATGATTGGATTGGTGCGTGTCTGAACGACTTGAGAACAAATTTCATTTAAACTCACAATAATGAAAATAAGTGGCAAAGTCTTGAAGTAAAAAAAAAAAACGTCAAGTCATACCTGAAGTTTTATTTGCTATGCTATGCGCCGCATTGACCGGCTTCTACTGAATGTTGAGCCCGACTAAACGAATACGGATTCATCTTTTCTTCACAGGGAGCTTGCAGTACCAATCTTTGAATTAATTAACGGTCCCTGATTGCCACTCTACACACCGCTTTTCTACGCATCGATCTCCAGTCTACTGACTGGCTGATGACACGAGACGTATCTGAATAATTACTACTCAAGTTTATGTAAATGTAGTAGGTGTAGTAGCTTATCTACATCTACGACATGTGTTACTTTGGCATCTGGGGTTTACGTAGTACGTACAACCATATAAAGTGGGACCATTCTCTTCGTTCAACATACCATATTCTCTCCGTAAAAGCAAAAACGAATACCTCTGCGATGTGCTCTTTACCCCAACCTGAAATGATAGCTGAATAATGAGCACATTTGCTGTATTTCCAAGTCAGCACTCGATAGTACTTCCTCTAGGTAATACTTTGCAGCGCCAGCTGGGCGTGCATTTTAGAACTTCCTAATTACACATTACAGTACGCAAAGAGCTTCTCTCCGCGTGATAAGTGGAGTCACCAGTTTCAGGTCGTACCTTGTGACGCTTTCAACACAGCAGCACTCTGCACAGTGACACTGTCGCTGTGCACTTTAGAGCGCCACTGTGCACTTTAGAGTGTCACTGTGCACTTTAGAGTGTCAGTGTGCACCCTCGAGTGTCACTCTGCACTCTAGAGCGTCACTGTGTACTCTAATCATGGACTCTGCATGATTGTGCACCGTGTTGGAGCGTGAGGAAATAAGCTTTTTCACTGGGATGTAGTCATGCGGTGCAGTAGTTATCTATGATAAATAGTCATGCGGTGCAGTAGTTATCTATGGTATGTAGTCGTGCGATGCATTGGTTATCTATTGTATGTAGTCGTGCGATGCATTGGTTATCCATTGTATGTAGTCCTGCGATGCATAATTTTTGCTGGTATGCATTAGTTATGCGATGCAGTCAGTATTTTTCAGCGGAATAAATCACGCGATTTAATATTTTTTACACAAACATGACACCGCGCAGGATAAAATTTTACCGTTTGCGAGTGTGTATGTGTGTGAGTGTGTGTAACTCTTGTCATAATCTAATAATTTAGCTTTCGTATATTTTATCTAACCTCCTATTCGTGCCGAACGTTCCAATAGATCGAACTAGAAAAGCACGCCACTCTACACACAGCATGCACCCCTCTCAGTGATGATCCTCTTTCGCACCTCGAGAGACGCGTACGCGTTCCGGCATTTAGAGGATCGGAACTTTTTTCTTGAGTAAAATCGTCCTTCATTTGCTCGTATTCAGCCCTTGCTACACGCGTGGTAGACCTGGCCAACTGATGGACCTCATCTTTTCCTGTTCTAGCCGGAACCTCAAGCATCACGGAGCACCTGAGGCTCGTTATTACACGCTAATTTTTCCCTGGCACGAATGGCATTATTGGCCATAATTAAACAGATAAATTGTAGGCAGCAATTAGGACGGGAGGGCTCGAGTTATTCGAGAAGGGTCCACTTGCTCAGTGGCAGAGTACGTTTGGGTTATGTAATAAATTTCGGTAGCGCTGGTGTTTATATTTTCTTTCTTGTTATTATAATTATTTTCATATTTACTAACGTAAATGGCGTCAAAAATGACGGTAAATCTCATGTGATATAATGCAGTTTTCACGTATCACTGATACGGACTGCCTTCTCTGACATAATCTCACTGATTAGTGATACATACCCGAGGACCTGAGCCTCGGAATTTTCTCCTATCAAATATGGTCAGTGCGTGAAGAAATGGTTACACATACGACAAAAATAAAAACTAGGTGTATGGATAGACATAGTATTGTGTAGTGTAGTAAGATAGCTTAAATATACAGTTTTATTGATTCTTCTTTATTCTTATGATGACCAAAGGGTTTTACCGATAAGATTTCATTTAGCATTTACGATAAGCCTGCTACCGTGTTATGAAACGGTTCGATATTGTACCGCTATTCCTTACAGTAATGATAATCGGCAGTTAATTTTGCAGAGTTCACTGGCCAGCAGCGCAGTGGCGCGGTCGTTATGTCCGCTCTAAAACGCCACTGCAGAGATCTGCAAGCGGCCACTAGCCCATTTCTCGCCTGTAGAGATAATCTGCGCAAAACTGCCAGAATACTTCAGGAAACTGCCACAGCCGCGAAGAACTGCTTAAAGACTACCGCTCGACTGAGCTAATATTCAAATGGGCATAGGGTAAATGATGATATCATTGATGGTCATAATTAGCCTCTATTTTATTATGAATACTGTTTCTTTTGTTATAGTCATGGCGATCATAAACATTATTATGAAGTATACTGGGCTATACCTATAGTTTACATGCCAATATCTCTTTGAGAACTAACGTAGTTTCTGATTGGGTTATCGAAAATCACGCGAAATTGGATCATTTGTGTAATCAGTACAGCATCCACATGTGCTACATTTTTCTACTCGGGAGTATACCTACATATATGCATCTACAGTATATCCCACAAAAACCCGAACCAAGTAGTTTTTTCTCCGTATCAGTAATACCATCATAAGAATACCATAAGCATTTAATTTCTAGCAAAATTATCCTGATAAGGAGAAAAAAAATACTCGGTTCGGGTTTTTGTGGGACATTCTGTACTTCTTGAAATATTGAATTCCTAGGTTACACCTTCAAAAATAATTGTGGAACTTCCCAAAAAGATAAACCCTCAGAATTAGTTCCACAATTACCCTTACATGTGTAAATATGGTCTAGTCTGCTGTATACATAGGTTTATATGAACGAGTAATTTATGCATGGACCGTGCAAGTAGACGCACCTATTCACGAACTCTGACGAGCACATTTTACAGCCAACGAAGAAATAAGAGTAGCGCCCACTCGCATCAGCTGTGTACATTTTGTAATTCTGGCCTGCCTCAGTGTAGTACTTTGACTTCATTTCGACCTCACTTTTGTGAATAGAAACTGGACAGCTTGCGGATAAGCGAAGGGACACCATGCGCACAAACCGGCGGCACTCCAGTGTGGCCAGGGCATAGTGGCCCAAACATTTTCAAGATATTCAAGATGTTCAAGAAAAGCGGCACTGTTCTCCCTGGCGTCCTCTGTTGTCTCCACGAGGTGTGCTTTGGGTATCCAGGATACGGGCTCACCCCATTTCATGGCCATGGTCTGGACATCCCGTTTGCTCTTGACTTCTCTCGAGTGAAGGTTTCGCGTGAGCTTCTCAACCCTTTTCTGCCCATATTATTCCACGGCTGATTTTTTTACATTATACATACTCACCCTACAAGAGCAATCCTAGGCAAAACTAATTCCATCAAATTTCTTTCTCGTACTGTATCATTTAGGTCAAATATGGTAAGAATCAACTGAAAGCGTTAACCATGTACTTCCTGTCGAGAGAACGACGGTGCCAGTTTTTCATAATTCCTCACCGTGCGTGGAACTGACTATATTGGGTGTACCGACCTCAGCACGTGGGGCAGTGAAGGGTTGACAGGCCAACTCACAGCTTCACAGCAAATTTCGACTTAGTCAATAACCTGTGGAGCGTAGTATGATCGATGTATGTAAGCCTACTCGCGTTGGTTCAAAAAAGAAGTATTTTTGCTCACGTACGATTAATTATTAAAATAACACAGAGTACGTATAATGTGTTAGGTACATTTAAGTACAGTTGTTACGCGGGGTGCCTACGAAAACATTTGAGCATCGATTTGAAATACTCATAAATAATATTATACATCCATGATCCCAATTGAACATAAAACAGTTTAATTCCGATAGGTAGATACATAGATGAATGGATAGTCTGCATAGAAAGCTATATAGACGCGTTAGAATAATACAGTATCATGTATACTCAAAATTACCAGTATTTAAACTTGATGATATTTGTTTTTTATGTAGACGCATTTTATATTCATTATTCACTAAAACAATACTTGGTTTCGGCCAAAAAGTTGCCTCAAACTGGTAAAATGTAACTATATTTTGAACGACTTTTTAAAGGTTTCCTCATAACAAATTTGAAGAAAAAGGACATGGTAACTGAGTGGTCGCCTTCAGCGTCACCGGTAGTCAGTACTGCACCCGATCTCACTGCGAGCACAAGCGTGAATTAAAATCCTTCTGGAAAAAACTACAAAACAAATCTCTGTCATTCACAAAGGACAGGTTATAGAAAGATTTGCACCGGGCTGGGAAACCCGGCAGAGAAGTGTCTCAAATGATGGTGATAAGATATAGGGCTGCGCAAAGAACATTTGCTCAGTGGAAAAAGATGGTGCAGTGCAGTCATTCACCCGTATTAGTGGCGGAGCTAAAATTCTGAGTAATGGCGATAGGCGTTCTCAGAAGCGATTGGTGAAGGCAAACCGGCAGAAAAGTGTTCAGCAAATAAGTAGCATGTTCAACAGAGTTCTTAATCAAACTTCTGCTCTCGCCATGCACCGAGAACTGAAGGAAATGGGTTTCAGGACTTTCGCCACCACCAGGAAACCATTGATGATTCAAGCTAATCGAACAAAATGGCTTCACTTTGCAGCAGACCACAAAGATTGAAGTGTAGAGCGATGGAAACATGCCCTATGGTCAGACGAATCAAAATTCATGTTAGATCCTTCATGTGTCTATCCGACAGTACAGGATTCCGAGGGCAGTGTAATGATCTGTGGGTGCTTCACAAGGTCGGGATTAAATTCGTCAACATTGTGCAGCAACAAGAATATATTTCAGGATTATTTGTATATCCGAGCGACCAAGTACCCTCGTCTATAGACTTATATTTTCCTGATGTTTCCGGTATTTTTTGAGAAAACAGCGCCCGCATCCACGGGGCTCATGTAGTGCAAGATTGGTTCAGGGATCACGAGGGACCATTTCCTCATATGGAATGGCCTTCACATTCTCCTGATTTACACCCTATCGAAAATTTGAGGGACCAATTGGAGAGGAAGCTGCGAGCCTCAACACCTCTTTCATCTTCGTTGGAAGATTTTTTTTCAAGTTTGCTCGTACTTTGAACAAATATTCGTTTAGATTGTTTGCAAAATTCTGAATCTTCTATGCCTAATAAAATGAAAGCTGTAGTCAATGTATAAAGTGTTCCAATAAACAACTTTACGTGACTGTTTTTGTTATATCCACATTTCTGCCGGGTGCGACGACCATTTTTGGCCTGGTGGTGTATTAACAAAACTACGAGAAAACCTAAAGCGCGAGTCCGTGGTAACAGAAAAGACCATCATTGCAACCCCAGGCCCACATTTGTTTGATTTACATCGTTTGTTGGAGCTACATCCGTTTAAAGTTCTACATGTACAGTATGTGTTTACTTTAAGATATCAGAAAATATTTCCCGTTACCACACATTTCATAGCTGATGATTCAACCGCTCTGAAACTCCAAATCAATTTCCCCTTTGCGCTCCTACCATTAAAAGCACAAGATGTCTAAGCTCGGACTTGATTAGTGCGTAATACCGCTCGTATACGCGTACGTTTACCTGCGCATTGCCTTGAATGCCTTACAATTCGCTTCACGACCGCACACAATATCCTGCTGAAACCTAACATTCGTACTCCTTGAGTGAGCCTCTCAAACTTACGAACTAAGTGCAATACTTAGCCTTCGTATTCCACCTGCATGCCTGTTTACTTTCTCTCTGCTTTACACTACACAAACACACGAGGGCCCCCTCCGCAGCTCCCCCGATCGATCTTACTGTATAATTCCTCGAGTCGACGCGGTCGTCTGTTGCTGTATGAAATTTACTCGCCAGCGTAGACATTTTATGAATAATTGAGCCGCGACGCCTAGCGCCCTGAGGTCTTGCTTTCTCAGGTCGACAAGATTTTATTTAACGGCTGCCATTTGGGGTGGACATGCGAACTGGAAGGCGATTCGTAACCCAGGATGAAGATTTCTGCTGATTTTCTATGCTGCTGTGTCTGTCAGATGGCCTTAACACGGGATGGGTTATTTGCAATTATTTTATCCACTGATGGCAATTATGTGGTTTATGTTGTCGTGGAGATGATTCATCTCGTCTGAAGATAAAAATTCAGTAGCTAATGGAGCTTAATTCTGATTGGACCCATTGATGTACCGTATTTCTCGTTGAACTGTTTCGGTATTCTAATACTCAAACAGGCGGTATAATTTAGTTCACTGACAAGCGCTCCCCTTAATTTTTTAATTGAGCGATGCTTTCTGATGGTATCTAATATAAAACAAAGCTACCTATCTATACCTATTTATAGCTACATATCTACCTACCATAGCTATCTATTCAGTTTCCTTACCTTTGAATGGGGGTAACCTATCCGATATTTTTCGGGTAGTCATAAATTCCATGAAAACTTCACGATTGAATACCTAATATTTAAATTACAGAAAATTACTACTGCCACTTCTATAACTAGTATATATGTCAACATCTATGCAACTAGTGTAGTTATAATTTATCTTACTACCATTACTGGTACGTAAATCAATTTAGTGTAGCTATAATCCAAATTAGTATCAAGGCTACAATCGTGACAAGTAGAATGCTAACAGCATAGAATACTAAGTGTGTGGCTGCATTCCAGGGTGCTAACATGGCTACAATCCACACTATTAATATGGCTACAGTCCAAACTACTACTACATATAAGGCTAAAAATCTTATTCTAATACGGAGACTTTTTAGTCCGGATTACATCTACGTTAAAGTCAATCTTCAGATTTCTTTTAAGGAAATTTTCGAAAGAGTGCTTTATTGATGTGTACCATCCTGTCCTCGATGCAGTTTATGTTACAGCTAGTACTTGATTGTAAACATTGTAACGCTCACTTTGATACGGAATTATATTCAAGCATCCAACTAAAGAATGGTCAATGTTTTTTCGTAGCTGCTGGCTTTCATCAAACGAATATGAAAGCATTTTGGAAATTGAATCAAAAAAATTCATACTATGGATACACTACCCTAAAGATTCTGAAAAAGTCGACGTAGCTTAGGCAATGCAATACTGTTGTAATCATAATTTGCAGTTAATACCGATGAAAGGCATTAGACTGGACTTTTTAAGCCAGGGACCAAAGACTGGCGTGTAGCGAGCGTCAAAAAAATGAGCCCCGTGACCAGTTGAAGTTTTAAAAGCTCATAAAAAGTAAGCAAATTAAATATTAAACGGTCCTCGACACGGCACGCTCAACTCACAGCACAGAAAGGTCAAAATCTCTATATTGAACGATTTTCTCCCCCTGACAACCGTGACGAAACTCACCAGAGCTCACAAAGAACTTTGTGGGTTCAGACGACTTTCAGAGAGCATCGAAGACTGCTAAGTGTCCGATATCACTGCATTTGTTTCAGAGCCGCATATGAAATTACCAGACAGCCATGGCGGGCAGTCACAGATGGTGTGGCATTTAGCATCGATCGATGAAATCAACACAAAAGGCATCGGTAATTCTTTTCAAAGAGAATATGACTCGAGGGCAGGTCGCGATAACACAGATTTAAGACACTCGTGAGACTCCGACTAAACATGCGACGCCATTGTTCGATAAAAGCGCTCCTGTCAAGAAGAAAGAGTCCGATAACATAGCCTTCGGTTAATCAAACTTTAGTTTTTATTCGTCAAGTGACAACGAAATTTGAGTTCACTTCAGCGTCTCTAGAGAAAAGTTTAAAGTTGATGAGAGGTATCAAATTTGGATTGTGAAAAGTTTTTGTAGCAGGGAAATGAAATTCCGCGGTTGACTTGAGGAATATCGTAGCTGGTTCGAAGTGAAGTTCCATCCCTTCGCGTTTGAGTAGTAGTTATATTCAGCTGCACATACGGACCTAACCTCCGCAGTCCAATACACATGTGAGAGTTTGTTTTTCCGCTATAATAATTGATTTACCGTCATCCTTTCTCTAATTAAGCCAAATATCGAGAAAAAACGCGCTGTTTGGAGTCTTCCATTGTGTTTCTCGAGCATCGTATCATGAATACTGGCTCACAAGAATGAAAGACTTGCCAACCTAATTGTTTTCCTCACCTAATTAGCTGGAAACAAACTGGAACTTCAAAACAAGGGAACATAGAGGAGCATTTCATGTGTAGTTGGACTTAAGGAAGTGAGCTGAGACGTGAACGAAAACTACATAGAACCTGGAAAAATATTTTGATCCTTTTTAGCAATAACGTTTAGTATTCTCTTTGAAATAATTATATTCAATGGATAAACGAGCAAATAAATGGAGCAGTAAGTCGTACGGTTTATACGTCTATCCCTCGTGAAGCCATCATACTTCACTCTATCTTTTTCTTGTAAGCTGAATGTTCCAAGTATCGGGTGACGATAGTTTAACAGTAATTATACGGCCGTAAAAAATAATGCGCCAAATATCTCTCGGCCAATCAAACCATTGATCAAATACGAAAAAATGATGACTCACTGATGCGATCATTCTATTTTTTACGCTATCAATCCCAGTAGATATCAATTTTAACATAAGCTATAAAACATGCATAAATTTTTTCTGATCATCTACCGAATAGACGAAAAACATTCATAATTCACGCTTGGTAACTCATAGTGTATAGTTTTTAGTGAACATCGAACGAACATCATATTTAATTGACTAGTTACTTGGAACATCTGGATCAGATCACAATCCTATGAAATTTGCCGGAAATAACGTTCGGTGAATGTTCGTGAGATTAATTATATGCCTGTGTTGAATTAATGCATACAGCACATTTAAATAGCTGATAAAATCAACATACTCGTGCGAAAAGAGAAACTGAAATTTAACGTGAAATAAAATTGCGGACTAATATTGCATTTCCGGTTTAATTTTCTCTCACTGTAACTCAACTTTTTTAGAAAAAAACTGTTTTATTAGACTTGAGAAAGCAGAAAACGGAAGCACGGGCAGCAAGCGACCCGAAACTTATTGGTATCTTTACACGACCTTACCTTGATATACAAGCACTCTTTTGGCTGAGCATCTATTTATCAATAACGTACTTCCTCCATTCAAGCCGCGCAGTTATCCTAAATATCTTTGTTATCTGCTCCTGATTGGCTGCTTTGGACGTTGATCGTCGTGATTTATTGCTCAAACAATGTGCTGATATAATCTTCAATGCTGACCGAAGATTGCTGAAGGCTTTTACCTTTATCTTTAAATGCCTGCAAGTAGTTTGGGGTCTCGAACTCTGAACACCCCGAGCACGTGTGATCAGCGCAATTTTTCGTACGTCATACTCTATGTACATTTGTGAGGTGTGTTTTTGTCATCAATTTTCCTACTTAATTTTTCTACTTAAGTCGCGACGCTGATACGTTATGTATATTAAGTATGTACTGAGTATGTATAAAGATAATTTTAACTGTGTGTATATGTGAACAATCAGCAAGTGTTGTAGATATTGAAACACGTTGTATTTTATTGCACTAGTGATCCAATACCTAAACTTCATACTTTTTTATATTGAACCATAAACACAACTCAACAGAACGCTCCAGTCCTCTATGGAGTGACAGAACTGAAGACCCTCTTTTTCTCGAGTTATTATTTCCCATCGTTAACTTGCAGCTCGGGCATGCTGTGCAAAACGTCTGATATCTTTCCAGCGTTGCAGGACAAAGGCAAACAACAAAACAAAGAACAAAGAAAGAAAATGAGTCATTTTAGCCGATGGTACATCTGAGTTGTCAAAATCTCCTTATTTTCATCCTTCGACGGTTGGGTGAAACGAAAAGAATCAGCTTCCTCACGAGCGAGATAAAATAGAACTGTTAACTTTTTCTTTTTTAGACACGCGGTTTAATATTTCAAAAACCTCTAAAGAGCTTTTTTGTTTTTCCAGCCGAACAAAGAACAAAGAAGTAAACTTCGGAAAGTCTATCAATGTGATACGCGAACTGAGTTACAGTAGATATAAAAATATCTTCTTTCAATTAGCACGAACAAAATGATCTGACTGAAATTTAGCGCATGACTTGCTCACTGAAAACCAATTTTTAGTTTACGATCACTGAGGCATGAAGTAGAACTCCGACTTTAGTATTGTCCTAAAGTATTTTTCAATTGATGAAACCCTTTATACGAATCACTACAAAGCGAAGCAAATTTCTGGCATGCAAGGGAATTAATCAAAAAATTTTCAAGCCAATACCACATAGAGATGTGCTCTCGGGATGATATCTTCATGTTAAATAATTAAATGCATCACTTTGGAATTCAGTCTTGTTTTTTTCCATCGAGTATAAAAGTTTCAACGAACGTCATTAGGTGAATATTCAATGCACCAGTTAGAATTAAATGTACAAACCCATGATTTGGATGGGACGAGAAAACGCAAAGACTAAGGAAATATTTTGATTCGCTTCACGAAAGTTTAGCTTGAGTAAGTGCAATATTGAGGCTTCGCGGTTGTATTCGGAGCAAGGACTAATTAATTTTCAAGCTACTCCAATCAAAAAGGCGCTCTGTAATAATCCTCTCAAAGCCATACAAGCGTAGAGCGTGGTGCAAACGACTCTTTTGTCTGTCTGGGCAAGATGATGGTGGGATAACAAGATTATAGTGCTCGGAGACAAGATATTGTACTCAGATATAACAGAATGATGGTGGGATAACAAGATTATCGTGCTCGGAGACAAAATATTGTACTCAGACATAACAGAACGATGGTGGGATAACAGGATTATAGTGCTCGGAGACAAGATGTTGTGCTCAGATATAACAGATTGATGGTGGGATAACAGGATTATCGTGCTCGGAGACAAAATATTGTACTCAGACATAACAGAATGATGGTAGGATAACAGGATTTTGTGCTCGGAGACAAGATATGTTTGTACTCAGACATAACAGAATGATGGTGGGATAACAGGATTATAGTGCTCGGAGACAAGATGTTGTGCTCAGATATAACAGATTGATGGTGGGATAACAGGATTATCGTGCTCGGAGACAAAATATTGTACTCAGACATAACAGAATGATGGTAGGATAACAGGATTTTGTGCTCGTAGACAAGATATGTTTGTACTCAGACATAACAGAATGATGGTGGGATAACAGGATTATAGTGCTGGGAGACAAGATATTGTACTCAGATATAACAGAACGATGGTGGGATAACAGGATTACAGTGCTCAGAGATATGATAGTGACATAGCAAGATTAGTCTACTGAGAAGGAAAGAACAAAAACAAAAATCGTTTATTACAAAATCAGACACCAACAAAGAATGGTGCGAGTCTGTTTTCCAATAAGTGAAACTACACCTTTAGAAATAAGTGTGGACGTCACTTTTAAACTTCTAGTTGTGATTCTTAATTCGTTGGCCTATCTTCCAGTGAGATGGGATTAGCACGGTAAGCTGAGCATTAATCAAAAATATCGTGTGCTTTTTGCACATGCCTAATAAAATTAGAAAATTACAATTGAAAGATAAGTTATAAAATGTAGAAAATGAGTAACTTATTAAAAATTATGCAGAATTAAACATCGATACTTTGAATTTGTTAACATGCGAGATAAGAAAATGATGACATAACAGAATTATTATGCCCAGAGGTAACTAAATGATGGTAAGATAGCAGAATTATTATGTTTATAGGTAACTAAATGATGTTGGGATAGCAGGCTTGCTATTGTGAATAAAAACAAGATATGGTGGGATAACATGATTATTATACACAGAGATCACAAAAAATTGTTAGACAGCGAGAGTATAGTACTAAGAGGTGGTTAGAAAATGATAGGGAGATTATTGAATTTGGACACCAATAGCTAGGCAACCAAATGTTTGTTTATTATCAACAGGAGATAATTCTTCTAAGAGTTAGAAAGTTAGATGACTGTAAGATACCAGGGTTAGTATAGAAAATGGCGAGTAAGGAATACTGCAACATGGCATCCTCATGGCATCCCAATGGCAACCTCATGGCAACCTCATGGCAACCCGATGGCAACCTCATGGCATTCTGTTCTGATGGATGCAGCAATGGACGACGCTTTCAGTTTCCTGAAAGGGAAGATGGACGAGCGGAATCGGACGACACAACTTTCTGGAAAACCAACATAATGGACTGGAAAGCATGAAAAGTTGCCCCAAATGAGCGACTTTTGCCTTCGATTCCAGATAAGATAAGCTGAAATTAATTCTCGCCATTTGGCTGCGGAAGAGAGAGAAGCCCAATGTTAACTTAATGTTTGGTTAGGGCTCCTCGGACGCTGATGGAAAGCGTATATTAAAAGCGATGACCGTCTGGAATTGCTCGGAAAGAACCTTGTCAGAGGCTGAGAGATTTCGAATCCGCGTGGAGACCGTGTGGAGTCCGTGGAGACTGTGCGGAGTCCGTGGAGACTGTGCAGAGACCTTGTGGAGTCCGTGAAGACCGTGTGGAGTCTGTGGAGACTGTGCAGAGACCTTGTGGAGACTGTGAAGAACGTGTGGAGTCCGTGGAGACTGTGCGGAGACTTTGTGGAGACTGTGAAGACCGTGTGGAAGCTGTGTGTAGACTGTGAAGACCGCGTGAGGATTATGTGAAGACCGTGTGGAGATCGTGTAGAGACCGTGCGAAGATGCAGACTGTGGTAAGTTTATGGAGATTGTGTGGTGACCTTGTGGACTTCTGGAGACTCTGGAGACTGCTTGGAGATCATGTGAAAACTTTATGGTTTTGAGGAGACTAGGAATCTTGTGAAGATCATGTGGAGACTGTGTGGTGGCCTGTTTGGAGACTGCGTGGAGGCCCATTTAGAGACCGTTTAGGGACTGTAGAGACTGCGAGGAGACGTTACATGTGTAGAAATATGAGTAACAAAGAATATGTTAAGTAAATAATAATAAAGCTTTGAGGAAAATTCTGTGCCGTAATCAATATTTCTGTGTTTTTCCTAATCTGTTCAAACTAGTGCGTATTCCGGAAAGTTTCAAAAATAAATAATCAGTAGGCTGGGTCCGTATAATCAATGCAAGTCTCAAATCGATCAAGTTTAACCGAATTTATTCAATTTTCAACAGCTTTCCAAAACTCATGTGTGTAATTCTGAACTAACTTTTTTCTCTTCAATGTCGTACTCAAAAGGACTAAGCTACGCGTTAAATACAAATTAAACTTTCGTTCTTTACAAAACTTTTGCTTCAAATCTTGATTAAAAACGACATGAAAAGTCAGATTTCTGGTATGTTGAAAATAAGGGGAATTTTAAGCAGCGTTTTCTTCCTATTAACGGTTTCTTGTATGATGCGTTTCAAAAATTCTGTATTATTTTTTATAGCTTGCCTCCTATGCAGAAAGTCCCAGATCTAATGACTTTCATTCCTGGTGAAGTTCTTCTCTTGGGAACGGAAGATTATATTTGAAACTCATAATTTGCGGCACACCAGTGCGGCTCGGGCCACATTTGGGCCCAAACTTCTTCCAAATATTTCAAAGAGTAGAGTTGTGAAATTTATTTACGTGAATGCACTGACACAGTCCTCTGTGTTCAGGTGTGTGCACTGACACAGTCCTCTGTGTTCAGGTGTGTGCACTGACACAGTTCTCTGTGTTCAGGTGTGTGCACTGGCACAGTCCTCTGCGTTCAGATGTTTACACTGACACAGTCCTCTGTGTTCAGGTGTGTGCTTCAAAAAACCAGACGGTCGTTCACTTTCAAAAGTGAACTTCATTTGTTATCCAGTAGATCGTTGCGGTGTCATGGACTCGGATGAAAAAATTGGATCGAGTATCAATCCAGGCTTGCAATGCATCATTTCCATTGCAGCGTTTTCAATGGCTGCCTTTTTGAAGAAACTGTTACAAATCTCAACTATCAAATCGAAATTTTCATTCTCAACATTGTAAACTATACATGTAACTAATAAATACGTCAATGTTATTCGTTACAAACAATTCAAACACGTGCTATCATAAGAAACGATTCATGAACGATTGAACTGATTTAAAAGCCTTTACCTCGCCCTGGATATTAAAACTCCACTTCAGCCGAATGCCAAGCCAAATCGAAAAGTAAATCACAGTTTGTTTGCGCATATTTTTGTTGTAATGAGCCGTGGACAACAAAAGTGAGCTGAGGTCTCAGGTGTCGTATCTTGTTCATGTATGTGGGCACACCTTCATGTTGGTGTGTGTAGCATCATGTTTATGTGCATAGCATCATGTTTGTGTGTACAGCATCATGTTGTGTGTGTAGGATCATGTTTATGTGCATAGCATCATGTTGTGTGAACAGCATCATGTTTGTGTGTATGGCATCATGTTGTGTGCGCAGAAGATGAAAAAGTCTACTCCCAGTAACGTGTTCCTTCACTTCCACGTACCATGCCTAGGAGCGCATGCTATTCCGTCAATGCTACGCCCAACATTAACGCGTTGTCCCACCCCAGCGCCTTGGAATTGTAGCAACGAAAATAACTTTCGTCCTGAGCTGAACCAACCCGAGATATACCAGAAAGTTATTCTTGTGTTTCAGATACGATTGTCCACTAGAAGAAAATGCTAAGTTCTTCGGTTATCATACTTCAGTTCGAAGAAAGAGAGTTATTTGTGGTACGAAAAGTTTGTGAAAGATGATAATGTTGTAGAGTGACCCCAAAGGTTGCGCGCAATGCCTGATAGCCATGAAGTCTAACTGAAAGCTTTTTCATTTATGCTTTTAGTAAGACGGACAATTCTTCTTCTTTTTTCTGTAAACGAATTGAAAGAAACTCTTCAATTACAAATGTTTTTAAATATAGTACTGCGCACGAATTTCTTTATCGTTATTTGTAACTTACAACCCGTTAACAACTTTCAGGTTAAAATTACCTCTCATGGAATGCCGTATAATGGAGTATAAATCATGGCCATATCAAGCTCAAATGAATCTCTATTCGTACTATTCAATTCTAATTCTACAGCTCTGTACCGTAATAAATCCCTCGTTCCGTTGAACATATTTAGCAGTTTAACGTTACAAAATATTATTTTATTCTTCATCCCCAAGCCACCGAGGCTTTTCAATGCAGGCTTAAATAATTCATTCAAGATGTAGTAAGAAATACTCGCCGTTATTCTTTGATGTTTTATAAAATCCAGTGAACGTCACGTGCTGCACAGGCTGGTATAAAAAGGGGAACAAAAATTTGCCTGGAATGAAGGTTCGTAAGTCTCAAAGGGTGTTATTTCCTAGCCATAATTTCTTTTGATGTACCTGCAGTGAAATTATTTTATCAATAATCAATAAGCGAGCCATCTATGTAAATAAGCGATGAACTTCACTGGGGGTTTCATGCGCTGGAACACGATTCCCTTCCCCCAGTCCAACACTTGAATAATAAATCCCAAAAGAGGTTTGAGGTTCCAACCATTTTGCCCTGCGTGTATGACTTACCATTCCGCTATAAAAAATTACTTTCAATGCATGAAGGACTGCAAAAACGCCGAAATAAATGTGTAAATGACCATTTCTCCTGAGGCCATTATGGGGCTTTTGTCAATCTCTTGCTGGTGCGCTGTAAATTGTAAGCCACGAGACGTAAAATTTTTTGAAACGCAAAAAAATATCCTGCACAATACGTATCGAAATCAAACCTCGATAAAAACCAATTATTAAGCTGTTCCTGAGAAAGTCTATTGAATATTTCAGTCATATCGGACGCTCTGCCCAGTTGGTTTCAAATCGGAATATTCGAAAGAGTTTATTATTTATTCCTTTTGCAAGGAAGCGACTGCTAAAAAGACAATACGACAACATAAAAAGATATATTTTCAGAGATGAAGAGCGACCGCTCTTTGAGAAGAAAAGTGAAGAGCCAGTAAGTCACCTCTCAGAGAACAGGTAGTCATTTTAAGAGTGGAACTGCAGCGGAAAAGAAAAGACTTTAGTACCAAATAGCAGAGCAGGTGTATCCTTCCGATGCGACGCCGGAAAAAGCTAAGTCTCAGGAAATTTTATCTCGAGGCTAGGATTGGCTGTGGACGTAATCGTTAGATGTACGGCAACAGGCGATCAGTAGATTTCTTCCCTTCGAGAGAAAATCCAAAGTGATTTTTTTAACGGTAGTCGAGTTGGGAGGTCTCGCAACGTTTTTCGTTGGTATTTCTTAGGGCAAAGCACGAGTTCGATTGCGGCAGTGAAATTAAAGGGGATCTCTTTTTCAGGCGCCCGTGCGATGGGAAACCGCGCAAATTTTATACGCCGTTCTTGTCGTGTTCGAGACCATCGACATCAGACGACCGCTGTTGTTTATGGAGTCCACTTTTACCGGAGGTCCGTATTCAGTCTTCTTGCACGTCATTCCGAAATGACGAGAGCTCTTGAGAAAATCCTCATCCCTAATTAAGACCCTTGAAGCTCAAGTCACCTAAGTCCTTCGGCTTTCGAGTTTCGAGCGTACTAGTTTACGTGGCGCATGAATCCTGACGACAGATAGAATCACAATGGGAACATTTCGAGAGGTTTCTTCATTTTAATTCCTCCTCTGGATTCTCAGAGGCAGCGTTCAGATCGGTATGGAAATGACCCGAATTTAATTATTCTAATCTCAAGAATTTTTAGGTTGGATGGTTTGGCATCTGGATTGGATTGCAACATGAAAGAATACGAAAAACCGTTGCGACTGCGTTCAAGTGGTTGGGTCAACTGGTGTAGTTTGACGGCTCTTGGTGGGTGGAAAGCAAGTGCGATTCTACGGCGTCGGTATGACAGAAACAAATTTAAATGTTTCACTGAAAACATATGAAATGAATCCTCGAACGCATATTAGTAGAGTTTCTACGAGTGTATTTTTTATAATAAAGTACATAGCTTAGCCCTCATTTTGTACACTCCCGAGTAAAACTGCCTCTACTTTGAACAGATTTGTTAAACTTCGCTACGTGATGAGACGCGTACAGCTCTAATATTGTAAATAATATTAATTTGACTAGTAAAAACGCCCCACCAAGAATGGCGGGTCAAATGATGTTAATTTCTTACGATGTACTCTTATTTACGGTAAACCTTTAATGAAATATTGTTACTTGCATTATCCCTAATACGGGCTGCCTTCTCTGACAGTCTCGCTGATTAGTTAGAAATACGGACCCGGGAATTTGCTCCTATCTAAATCCTCAAGAGCGCAACAAAGAGACGGACCAAGCAAGCAACGCTGGGCTATTATTGTCTAATGGGGTTCTTATCAATGTGTCAAGCATGCTATTTTATACCTGTGAATCGTGTATTACAAGTTATGTTTCTATTTTTTAATTTTTTAAATATGTTTAGTAATGAATCTTTTGTATGAATTTTTTTTTTAATTCAGACACATACTCCTTGCTTTCGGTAATTAGTTTATGTCCATTTTTCCTAACTATGTAGAGCAGAACAGTTCAATGAGTTTTAAAATTTAGGTCCCGATCAAAATTTTCGTTACATCACACCCAATCTTGAAGTTTTCACCCAAAAAGCCAATCATTCGCATCGAAAAATTAAATAATAGCTAGGAAAATACTTCACCTTGGTTGACGACTCGTAAATTATGAAGCTGATGTAAGGATTGTAATCAACCCGTGCTCCGTAAATATTATTTCTACGGGGGAATTTTGAACGTGGAGCCTAAACGAACCCCACTATGTAATAAAACGCCAGGTGTCTC